>JAPZDY010000005.1:2756386-2767903 GCA_029783645.1 Ctenochaetus hawaiiensis | reverse complement strand
ATTTGGCCAAAACATTGGGGCTAAAATTGTGACTAATGACATTCATCTGCAAACCATAGCAAACACTCATCACAGAGTTTAGTGGCCTCTTATGAGCCGTCACTATAGGATTAAGTGCATCTCTTTGTTACAGGCTGTTAATTGCAGTACTTTATGTTTTAACCAAAAGAAAAAAAATCTACAACATATGGTGGTGATAATGTTAGCAGTGGACATAATCAAAATATCTGTAGTTCTACATGTGTTTTTACAATTTTAATCTTATTTTTGTTATCTGGGGCAATTTGTAAGTAATTCTTGAGACATGAAAACTAAGTGATCCATCAATACAACTATGTCAAGTTGCTACCAAGCAAACTATCCGGATTATGCAATCCACTTTATTTTGAAGTAACGCAGGTGATAACTCAATATTGCACAGGAGACCTGTGTCAATGCAGGAAGCTGCAAGCAGGTCAAGACTGAACCAGGAAGTCAGCCCACTGACTTTTGAGGAATATTTAAATTGACAGTTTTGGTAATAATTTTATGTCTTTAACTTTGGTTAAATAATTTTATCTAACCTTAAAGGTTTAAAACCTATCTCTCTGACTGTGTGTGTTTGTTGTCATATTATACCATTTTGGTTGATGTGCTTGATCAATTAGTTTTATTTACACTTTACGTGCCAGTAAAGACACCAAGGTTAAGTTAACGTGATTTATACTTTAATACATCTTTAATACGTCAGATTATGACTACATTTAGACCTGTAGGTGTTTTACAGCAGGATGGATTGATCTTTAGAAATCTTTAGTACTGTTTTGTGTCACAAAAAAAAGAAAAAGTTGTTCCTGACAGCTGTAGGTTTCTGAGTATTCTCTAAAGACAAAGGGGAAAACAACACTTCAAACTGCCTCCTTAGGAAAAATTAGGGAGAAACTCTCTGACCATGGAGTTAAAGATGCAGACATGGACATAAATAGTAACATCATTTTTTTAAAAAGGAAAGAGGCAGGCTGTGATTTACATTTTATGGGAAATGCTTTTGTAATTAAGTATCATTATTAACGTATTTTTGACTTTCAGATTCACCTTTTGATTTATGTTGTATTATTTTTATGCCATGTAGTATTATCTGAGATGGAGCATTTTCATTTTTGACACAAAAAAAGAAAAATCCCTAATAGATGAATAATTTCTTTAGTTCAGTTATGACAAATAATTACACACACCCAAGAAACATATGAGTCTGTAATGCAACTTTTCTTTAGATGGAAAGTCCTTAATACTAAAACAAAAAAGCATTTTTTTTTCCTAAAAACAATGATGGGAGTTGAAATATCTTGTCTTGTTTAAGGTTTAAGCACAGGTCATCTTTTTCAAGAGTAAATTATCTGATTTCCACTGAGTGCCTGTGTTTTAACATCTTACTTTGCTGCAATAATGTACATTCTTACTCCACGGTATTTCACTTTACTCTGACATCACAGTTGGGTGTGGTTAGAGGTGCAGCAGGTTGAGACTTCCAACTAAGGAAGGCAATAAAACACTTATATTCAGCCTTGAATGAAGTTACTTTTTACTGCTTTTAACATGCATTTGTGTCACTTGTTACCTGCAATGCCGACCGTCAGAGATGAAGTAAACTGAATTTCTGCCACCAAACTGAGCTGAACTGAAAAATATTTGACTTGACATCTGAAAAATGAATTCAGACTTGAGGTTTAAGTTCAGGATATTTCTCAAAACTAATATGCTTATGTTGTTGTATTAAGCTTAATATGTAACAAATTGAAAGAGGGCTGGTATGAGATGCGACTCTGGTTCATAGCTACGCTGGATGTGAGTTGAGAAAACAGAGAGGTGGAGGTTGAGGAGAGCACATGGCCTGCAATAGTAGGTGAGCTTAGGCCTGATAAGAGCTGCTGGCCTTGAAGCAGTAAAGGGATTACCTGTGGAAGTGTATTTATGTGATGAGGAGAACAAACACACTTACACACACATGAAGTTTCATACAGGTTAGAACCTGAATGAGCTGCAGAGTTAATTTAAACGAGCTCTGATGGGACTGTCACTTGCACACGCACAACAACACTCAAGCAAGATCTCAAACAGATGGGGATCTCTTTTTTTTCTATTGTAATAGCAATGTTGCTTACTGTTGCTCTGTTGTTACCATCCATTTGAGGCAACTTTGCCAGATGGAATTTTCTGCATACTTGAGAAAAGACGGCAGTAAATGACACTGTCCTGCTGCAGATTACTACCATGTGTGCAACAATAAATTACAAAGTTTTTCTTTTCCTCTGCTTCATAAACATTCTCACACATACATACTGCACACCCACACACAAACATTGCTCGTTCACACACACACACACACACACACACACACAATGTATTTTTGCCCTGCACAGACATTCCTGTCCAGCTCTTTGTTGTGTCTTTAATGAGTTTTACAGACTCTGTCTGTGTCTTAGTTGTGTTTTTGAAACATTCTTGAGCTTATTGTCACTGTAACAGTACAGTTTCTGCTCGAAATAGACCATCTAACATCCAGTTTCTGCTCAGGCTGCTGATTAGAGGGAGTGTTTCCTTACAAAGATCATTCTCTTTTGAGCTGCATGCTATTTATTTCTAAGTCAGTTGTGCATAGTTAACAACATGACAAACACTTATTGATTTGAAAAATCATGACTATTATTAATGGTATTGGTGAAGGCAAAATATCTCCATATTAACAAAAAACTGATGGTTTGACCAAAGATAATTTGCTATTTAAATTATCGCATAGTAACAGGATTTGAAGTATACGGTTGTGCCATATTTCTCTTTCAGGCCAAAAAATCTTGAAATGTTTTCTTAATTCAGATGGCCATTTTTGGCCTAACACCCACACCATGTCCACTATTGCATTGTCTATCGGCATTGTTTTTCTGTCTGAAGTTTGATTTGTAGGTGGCACTAATTCATAGTTCCAATGGATACATTTATAATCTACACATCTTCAGTTTGCTATTAGATTCTTTGTATATATTCTTTCTTTATAATTTTAATTTGCCACAGCTTAAGACAAATAACTTTCGACCATTTGGGGATTTCTTTGGCCCAAGGAAGATTGCTAGATAAAGGCTCTGCATGGGGTTATTTTTGTTAAGGCTTTAAACAAATTACAGAGGTATGGAATTCTATAATTACAGAACAAATGTAAATATTTTGGGAGGTTTATTTATTTTTTGTAGAGTTCAATAGACAGGCAGTGACATGTTCAGTTTTTTTTAAAATTTTGATTACCCAAGTGGAACACTGACTACTTTTTACCATGCAGAAGTGGCACTAGGTGTGTGCATGCAGACAAACACATAAACACAATATCAAACACATACAACAGAATTACAGTATTTACTATTTAAGCCTCCACTAATCATTGCTACTTTAATTGCCAACAGCACAGTTACTCAGAATTTTTTTTCATCCCTGCTTTTAAATTTTATTTTCATAGATACATGCACACATGGGCAAAATATAGTTCTTAAATCGACAGTATACATCTCACTCAGCATACATCTTTCCTGGATATTTGAAATAGTTTAATTGCCTGTTCTTGAGTTGACTTGAATACAGTTATGTTCATTTATAAAGAAAACACATACTGATAGATTGAACTACAGTCCCACATCTAACTGGGCTGATAGCTAACCACAGTATGATAATAATAATTAGGATAAACATGCCTGGCTAGCTTCTGGTAACACCCTGTAAAAAGTAAACATTCAGCTAGATTTGGAAGAGTTTAGCTTAATGACAAGGGGCAGAAGGAACAGCTACCTTGACATCGCCTTAAGGTAGCAAAATCTCCCTATCAGCTCTTCTAAAGCACACTAATTATCATGTTGTATCTCTGTAATACATGAGCAGGGATCAGTAACTTCCTTAAGTCTCCCCTGGTTGCCTGCCAACTGCTGCCCACCAAGAAAAAGTCCAGCACAAAACCCCTCTAAACAAGACAGCCTGTCGCTTTCACATACAAATATAATACTGTGAGTTATAGCATGTAAATTAAGCTTTAGAGGTGTTTGTAGGCATATTTGTTATCTTTGAACAGAGCCAGGCCAGCTTCTTCCCATTACAGTCTTTGTGCTATGCTTAGCCAACTGTTTTTTTATGTAGCTTCATATTTTATGGACAAACATGAGAGTGCTATAATTTTATAATTAAAACTACGCTATTTCGCAAATTTATTTTTCTAAGTACTCCTTTTAGCATAAAGGGACAGATTTCAAAGCATAAAAAAGGTCTGAATGCACAAGACTGGGATGAGCTGTTGTTGCAACACAATGGTACTCAGGTCAATATTGCACAGGTGACCTGTGTCAATGCAGGAAGCTACAAGCAGGTCAAGGCTGAACCAGGAAGTCAGCCCATTGACTTTTGAGGAATATTTAAATTGACAGTTTGGGTAATAATTCTATGTCTTTAATTTTGCTTCTCTCAAATGAAAACTTAGGACATATGTCCCTCTTGGCCTGTAGCTTACTAGAATAATTGGACATATCTCTTAACACTATATAGTCTATGTTCACTCTTAAAACCTTGCACTTGATCTCTGTCAGACACCTTAAAATCTTGATTCACAGATAAATTGAGCTTTGTGCTTGCTCAGCAGTTTTGAACGGCCATTGTGTTTTATCAGCTGGTGTTAGGAGCAAAGTAGCAGGTTAAACATTTATTTGTTTTGCATGATAATTAATTTCAAGTAGATAAACGATAGTCCCTCATGTAATTAACTTTATAATGACCATTTTAGGCCGTGAAGGCATTGGCTAACAAGGTAGCTAGCAGCTGTAATCAATCATTATTTTGTAAATCCAGAAGATCAGTTTCACTTTCTTTTCAAAATACAAGTAATAGAGATCTAGTGACTTTGTAGTGACTCTCTTACTGACCGTGGGCTTGTGCAGCTGAGCTGTGGGAGTAGCCGAGTGCTAGCAGAGCTGTCTCCACCAGCTGAGAAAAGAGAATATCCTTCCTGACCAAGACAAACTCTGCATGCTCCTCTCTTCCCTCACATCCATCGGCCTGAATCCCTCCATCTGACTGCTCCACCACACAGAAGACTGGAATCATCAGACCTGTTGAGGAGGAAGAAAAGAAGAAGAACATTTTTTGAAAGTCTGGCTTTTGTTGTCTGCATTTAAACAGTTCATTCATCCATAGACAGCAAACATGTGTACTGCATTTATTGTGGATGAAGCTCATAATCACTTCATCCGTTTGTTTTACATTGTTTAACAGCTGAAATTCTCAGCAAGCTACAATCAAGCAAGATTGTAAAACAAATGATAAGAATACCTAAATCCACTGAAATGGTGCTGCTCTCAGTCCACTGTTTCCAGGCATTTAATCTAACGGCCTATCAGATAGGCATTTGCAAGAATGACGCCTCTGTCTGATATGCAAACACTATACAAATATACAAAGGACTGACACTGACAACAACTGCCACTTCCATTAGGTTATTAACAAACTCAAAATAGTCAACAATGCCCTAAATGGGGGATTTAAAATATGAATTTAGATGAAGCAAACTGGAGCTTTGTCAGCACACACACACATAGAGACCTGGGCAAAACCTTGACCACTTCACAGCAACACATGTGGAAGTTTGAATTTTGAACAAATATATTAATTATAAACAGGAAAAAATTCAAGTTAATCCACAGAATTCTTTGAACTAGAGGGCCTGACAAATGACTTATCACTAAGCTTCAGCAGGCTCACAACTATTCTTCTTTCCTGAACGGCCAACACTGTGGTCAAGGTTTGCTTAACTTAAGGAAAATAAGACCATTAGAAAGAAACAGTTGAAGTCACATGATTCCTTCTATCTACAAGGAACACAATGACAATGTCACACTGCTTCTGCATTTTCTCCTGACCACAAGCGTTCCCAGTCAGGTTGATGTAATCCTGAGTCAGTTCCAGTGGTTGAATAAATAACCAATGCTCTCCTTTTCCTGGTGAGGATTGTATATTTTACCACCACATCGGTGGAGATGATTAAGTGGCAGTTGTCTTACAGTATAATGGCCAACATTACATCTAATAATGTATCTTGTAGCCGAAATCAGTAGCGTCACCTAACTTAGTTAAACATAAGTGTAACCAGCTCAGTCAGGAGCTTAGTGTAGAAAACGCCTTCTCATCTGCTTTACATCTGACAGTTGTCACCTCTAGCTTGCTTATTACAATCTCATATCAAGACATAAGGGACTGTATTATCAATTGGTATCACCATTATCTCTATACAATTAAAAGCATTGTTTAACATTCAAATCAAGACAAGCACTTGTTCCTCCTTAATGTTTTCAGTGTATGGTTACATTAAGTATCCAATTCCAACATATTCTCCCAGCATCCTTGTCCTTTTGGCTCCCTGCTTTAATATCAATCCTTGCCATCCAATATCAGCTTTTTCCTAAAAGCCTTTTGGTTTTGGGCCACCTGTCAACTGGCAATTAATTAAAGCTCTCAGAAGAAATGATGGAGTGAGAGCATTAGGCAGCGTCCCAGCACTAATAATACAGCACACAGCAATGTGTTTTACCGCATGGATACCACACAATACCAAATACATGCACGCTCACACTCACACACACACACACACACACACACACACACACACCTCCTTTTCCCAGCACACATACACAGGCTTCTCCATACATACACATAAGATGCATGCAGCATTAGCCCCCGATCCATCCCACCCGTTGTTTTAATCAGTCAATTCCTATATTTCTATTTCCTCCTCATTAATCACTCTGCTCCCAGTCCACCAGGCTCTCATGGAGTGAATTACACACTGGAGCAATGTGCCAATTCAAGTAAGTGAATTTCCCCCAACAGGGAAATATAACTGTCAACACAGAGCAGCTCCCTCTCTCTCTCTCTGTCTCTCTCTCTCTCTCTCTCTGTCTCTCTCTCTCTCTCTCTCTCTCTCTCTCTCCATGTGTGTATGTGTGTCTCTCTCTGACTCTCTATCTCACTCCATCCTTCTTCTCCTCCTCAGTCTGTCTTCTCTTATATCCAGTGTCCTGTGATTTACCCACTGACTGTATGATCTGGTTTGGATGATGTGCTGTTGCCTCAAACCTCTAATCCCTCTAATATGTATGGGGATGAGTAAATGGGGACATTGAGGTATGTGTTCTTTGTGTGTGTGTGTGTGTGTGTGTGTGTGTGTGTGTGTGTGTGTGTGTGTGTATTTGTGTGTGCAGTGTAAAGTGGGTGTGTGTTTTGGCAGCATTTCTTGGGTGTAAGTGTCACAGCATCAAAGTGGACATATGGTGTGTGTAAGCATGTAAATTTGTGTGTCTGTGTTTGCATGCCGTGTGTGTAAGTATGTGTGTGTGTAAGTGTGTGTGTGTGGCCCCCTCCTCATGGCAGCAGTGTGGTTTGGAGGAGACACGTCGAGTTTCCTGTCTTCAAAGACAACCCATCATTATTACAGGCTAACCATCCATTCAGCACAGGAAACTCCTTCTACCTTCCTCTCGTTCCCTCCTCACTTTTGTGAATGTTTTCTTATGTCTCCTTCTTCCTCTTTACATTCAAGCATTCATTCATTCTCTCACAGGAACACATTTGTTCTTCTTCTCTACTTACTGTGGTAAAATCTGAGCTCCCTGTTTCTCTGCTGCCCTCCTTAACTCCAAAACCACAGATGGGTTTATCTTAACAATCTGACGCTGTTTAAGTTTTTAAAACTTTTTAAAAAACTTTTCTCTGTTAAAATATTCAGTTTTTAGCAGAAATATTTGAAGATAAAATTTTTGTGCATATTTTATAAAATAATGTACATGTGTGATGTGATGGTGCAGCCTATGAATTAGTGTAAATTATTAGTAACATTTTCATTCTCTTTAAACAAAATATAAAACATGTAAAAGAAAATTGATAAAAAAAAATCAGACAGAAGAGTTTCTATTCTAGTTTAACGAAATTTCGGGAAAAGCCTGGGGAGATCAAGAGAATATAAGATTACCTGAGACATTTTTTGCAAATACAAAGCAACACAAATGCCCAGACAGTGATAAGTACATGCACACACGCACACGCACACACACACACACAAACACAAACACACACACAAGAAACAACTTTCACAGTGAGCGCAGAGATCGATAACCCAGAGTGAGTTGTATAAATCTTGTTTATATGGAGCAATCTCCTTTATTTGGTAAGCCTGTATTATACAGTTCCCTCCAGACTTCTAGATTAACAGTGCAGAAACAGCCCAGGTTCTCCCAGCAGTGCTGCCACTCTACAACTCAGCACACTGTGCCAAACTCAAGTCAACCCCAGGTTGTGGCTCACTGCAGAGCCAGAAGCTGTCTATGGGTTTGATACAAGAGAGCTAAAAAACCTCTGATACCTGCATGAAATTGCAAGAGCTGTTTTGACATATTGTTATCCAGCTTTCACTGTTTAGGTAAAATAAGCAATCCCACAATCATATGATGGGTCCAGTTTTGCCAATAATTATTACATTATTTCTTATGATTTATATTCTTTTAGCCATTAACCACATTTTAAGTTTAATTATTAATTGCCTCTGCATAAATAAAGCTTCCATCCAAAATGAGCAATTAACCTTTTAACCTAAATTACAGAAAATCAGCAAAAGCAAGTGCTTCTTCTCTCCACTGTTATGTGAATATTAGGGTCATGGTGGGAGTGTGACATTAGTTCATTACTTAATTTATTCATTTGAGGAACAATATAGTCTCCTCATCACGTCACACAGATCTGATATTTTTGTCCGTTATATGCTTTATGTATGTCATGATTCATTCAGTAAGTGTGTTTCACTACATTTTGTCGCATCTTGCTTTTATCAAAAACACTAACTATTCCACCTCAGCCAAGTATGCAATTTGAAAACACACATAAACAAAGAGGAATGGAGGCCCACTTATAATCAGTTTGTCTCTTTAAAATAAATCTCTTCCTACAGTAAATAACCAACAAGACATTTTCTCTCTTTTGAAACTCTCTTGAATCAAATTTTGTTTACCTCCTTGAGGTCTTGGTGGGGCTCCGTTGTGGCGTATGCGTGGCCCTGTCGGACTCCCATTGAGTTCTAACCGGCCCTTCTTGCCTGGTGGTGGGAGGCTGCTGAGGTCTGGGCTGCCACCCCTTCGCTCAGGGCTGTCCTGGGTGATGGGACTCTCCCCTCCTCGCTCCATCCTCCTCCAGACCCCCAGAGGAGCTCCAGCCAGAGAGAACGAGTCTGGAAAAATAAAGGTGGGGACAGGAATACACGTTTTTATGGTGTATGAGAAATTAATTTTTTTTGTTGAGCAAAATTTGTTTGATAGTATAAATAGTCTTGAAGTATTAAGTTTGGTGATATTCTGTCAACAGATCAAGTGAAAAGAACAAAATAAGTAAATAAATAAATACATAAATAAATAGTTAGCTGATTCAAGTAAAAATGATTGTAGGTGTAAGAAAAACTTTCTGTGTCACAGAGCTTCATTGTTGTCAGTAAACTATTTTAAAAAACATCCATGGGCCACACTGCTGCTTCTTCATTACTATGAACACGCACTCTCTAATCTATAATGAGCCAATCTCACCTCCTCCTGACATAAACACTGACTAGAGCATCGAGAATGTATTAAACACACACTTTACTCCTGTTGAGCAATGGTAGAAACAACTGATCAGCTATTTAAAGACAAAAAAGAGCCTTCAAAAAGTCAAAGTAATTATTTGTGATACTTTTTTTTATTTTAATCTTAATCTTCTTCCACTGACAGTAAAGAGAAGTCAGTCAGTATTGAGAAACAAACTAACACATTACAGGTTCTGGTCTTTTTTAAAATTTGTTAACAATAATAAAAATATAGAATAATTTAATTTGAGACTTGAAATAGAGGTACACAAAACAAGGAAAGATGGTGGAGACAGAGACGGTCATTATTTGTTTATTGAAACTGTAAACTATGCAGTGACAATGTGCGATCACTTGTGTGTTTGAGCACATATGCATCATAACATGTAGCCACACATTCACAAGAGTGCGAGCCCCATGGGTTTGTGTCCCCTGATAGGGAGCGTCAGCCAAATGTCTAATATAGGATAATGCCATTAGAAAGGCTGCCAGACCAGACAGGGCACACACGCCAAAGTATGGATGGAGGAGTAGCCAGCTCGCTCAGGCCAAATGGACAGCTTTTATTTACACAGGAGCCCCAAGACAATATCTGCCGGCATGTGTGACCCTCAGTGAGGAGAGAGTGATTAAAAACTGCCAGTGGAAAATTTGGGAAGAGAGAGAGAAGAGAGGTAACATGGGAGATTTTCTATTGTAGTATGGAAATCAAGTTAGTGACTAGATTTGAGAGTGGAAAAACACAGAGGGTCTCCGTAGTGAGTGACATTGGCCAGCAAATTCACCAGAACAAATGAGGGGGAATCCATGATTATTCTTTCACAGGGCTTCATTAGGAAGTGCATCCCCTCACTTTTGAAAAATTCTGCAGCTTTTATTGCTCCAACTTTTGTGACTCTGAACAAAAGACAACATGTGAAGTGTGGCGATGTCTCTGTCTTTCCTCCTTCACTCATTCTTTTTACTTTCTTCACGCCTTTCCTCTACCTTCTATACCAACTCTCTGTCTCAAAGCAACAAAGCTAAAAAACACCATCCACCACAAAAAGGGAAAAAGAAACTCAATCTAAGAGGTATTTAGAACTTGGGCAAATTTGCAGAATGAATAATAAATTAAAAACATTAGCTTTGGCATGATTAAAAAGTGTGGGAGACAAAGGGGCCAAAAGTCTAAGTGGCAGAGTTTAATATAAGTGGCTTAAACAAGAAAACAAGTTCAAAGAGCGGAAAGCAATGGCTTTCAAAGTGAGTGGTAGCTATAATTCACAGTGTGAGGCTTGCTAAGAAAAGGGGAAGCTTTGCGAATAAATCTAACCACTAACAATGCTGTAGCTATAATAAAGAACAAATGAATATAATAGAACATTGAACGAAATTCACTGGCTGCTGTCAGCTGCAATTTACAGCCAGCGCTGCTCCTCAGTGGGATGGTAAGTGTATCTTAACCTGTCCTCCATACAGGACAGAAAAGTAGGCAAATTCTAAGAAACTTGTTTTTGTATTTTTTACCTCTTCTTGAAAATAATCCTCTGGAGAATTGTTCTTTATCACTGACAGGTCCTAACCTGTCGTAGCTTTCCTGCTACTGACGATCCCTATCAAGACCTGGCCTCACCAACGCGACATCTCACCATCTAACCTGGGACACACAGGCATTCATGCACACACTATAACAGACGCTCACAGTTACCCTGCATCATTTCATCTCTGAACACATCCTGCATCAATTACATTTCGTTAGGTATTTGATCCAAGCGATCAAGAATTTTATCGTGCTACTGTGTGCATTTTCTTCCCTCCTCGCTTACTTGGTGCCGTCCCAAAGATAAGATGTTCCATTTCAACAACAAGTATTA
>JAPZDY010000005.1:2743817-2755708 GCA_029783645.1 Ctenochaetus hawaiiensis | reverse complement strand
TCACTTTTGTTTTTTTATTAGTTTATAATACAATAAAACAATATGAAAGATAAATGAAAAAAATAATATGGCTGTAGATTTGCATTTCTGATTTCACAACAGCACAGGAACATCCAGAGTCAAACTGATAAATGCTAATCTATTTATGCAATTATTATGGGTGTGTTGAGCAACAACCTTTTGTTCTAAAGAAAAAAACTAATGTGTGTACGACTTGATAACTGTATGACAGAACACAGGACATCTCATTTTAATGGCTCTTGACGTCACTAAAATCATGGGTAAGCAACACTGATATGAGTCTTCAAACACTACGATTGCTATCATCCGTACCCTAAATCCATCTGAATTGCATTGCATGAGAAGGTGTGTGTGATATTAACTCCTTATCAAGCAGTTAATATAGAAATGATAGGAGGAGATGTTACTTATCTGCTGTGGAAAAGGGTATCAAATGTAATGTCTTCTTGATAAGAAGAGTTCATGACACAGTTTCCCAATTTATTGCTTGTCTGGGCAACTGTCATACCTCTCATACTTGCTATGAGACTGTCAGACAGAGAGACAAACCCCACTCTGTTCAGTTTGCACTGCATTGAGTTTGATACTTGGACAACCTCATGTTTTGATGATAAGCCACTATCAAATTCCACATTATTACATGTTCTAGACATAACAAATACATACTGGGGGCCAAACACAAGATTGCAGAGCAAAAATGTAGACACACCCAAAGAAATAGAAGAGTAGGACACAACAACAAACACACCTATAAACAATATGTCCAGCTCAAAGACGTAAACACACACAAACAGAGGCAAACATGTAATTCAAAGCCAGTCTAAACTCTACAAATCAGACGGCTGACAAACACTGATTGGTAGTCGCATCCATTTGACAGACATATGGTGTAAACGACTGCTGTAAAGAAGTGTAAAGTGAGAGCTGCAGCAGAGGAACGTGATGCAGTCTATATACTTTCCACTTTTTAAGTGATTTAATTTCTTTTAGTTTATTTATTTTTTATTTCCATCACTCTCTCTGGTGCTTTCGTTCTTGCCTCACCTGGGATAGATCCTGAGAAACACTTAGTTGCAACAAGCTGTGTTAATGTTAGGCCTCTGATGAAGCAGGAAGAGTACCACGTGACAATTTAAGCAGGTAGAGTAAAAAAAATGTTCCTCGTTTGATGTTTTTAAGATGATTTGAGGAAGAAATCTTTTGCCTTTTGCTTTCCAACTCCACTCACCAACAACCTCACACACCCACCCACACACATTTCTTCCCCGTAATCCCATTGTGATAAGTTCCAAGTGTACAGGAAACAGAGAGCAGTAAACACTGCAGCTCTGAAACTCACTCACACACTTACGCTCCGTGATTTCAAGGAAGAAAGAGGAATAACAGGGATAATTGTGAATGACAAGTTAATACAGTTAGCCAAACAGCAGTAAATTCACATAACCAGTAGATCTCAAAATATTAGTAAGAAATACAACTAACCTCTAACACAGCAGAGCTGAAGAAAGTAAGTCAAACCTACATCCAGTCTGTCTTGCTCTAACTGCCTCCCTGTTATCTCTTTTACCGTTACGATACGTGTGTGCTAATGAAGGGTTGTGCCTTTTAACATGCAAACTAGACAGAGAGGGAGAGTGACTTATGAAAGAGGGAAGGAAGAGGCGTCACCAATAGGAAAATATTCAGATATGGCTGTTCTACCCGCTTGAGATCCACTTTTATAGCAGGGTTATCAAGTTATTGGTTAATGCTTGGCCCTGCAGCACAGATAAAAGAAGGCAGGAGGAGGAGGGGAGCAATATTAAAAGCTCTGCAGTCGACTGAGTGCACATACTGAATGTAAACATATATATGCACAGGGAGGGAAAGACATGATGAAGTCTGAATGTTTTGAAATGCCTGCTGTCATACTAACAGCACAACAAAATAGGCAAAAAATTCTCAGGAGGAAGCACAAAAATTACGATTCACAGAACTGTTTTTTCTTAAGTCTGAAAACAAAAAGGGAACAACATGAAACTTTTTATGTGGCTGTTTATGAGAAATGATTGCTGTTAGGGAAGGTTACATTATTGTGGAATTTGATGTTTATGGCCATCAGATGTGTTACTCTGAATGTTGTGATGTGGAGAGAGTTGGTGTGAGGGGAAGAGAGATCTTTATAGCAAACACACACACACACTAATACACTACTTTTTTGTTGCTCTGGAGAGGGTCCACAGGGCTAAAACATACACCCATACACACACACACACACATATACACACAAACACACATATACACACACTAACAGAGTGAGGGAGCGAGACGAAGGCCTCCTGGCAAACATGTTGAGCTTTCTTGTAAACATCTCATTTGATAAAACGGGATGAAGAGTTAACAGCGAGCATTTGTAGTCTCGCCCTTAGAGCTGGTGGATGCACACGCAGGCTGAAACATACTCATCTGTACTCACACACACACACACACACACACATGCACACACACAAAGCCACACAAACCGCAGCCAGCATGCTACACAGACTCTCTGCTTTAACACTTCCAGGGACCACACACTGACTCAGAACACAGCCACATACTGCAGAGACAAATAAGAGTATGAAGTGCAAAGAGACATGAAAATATATAGAAATAAGAGAGGGGGTGTAATAACGTGTTGTAGTCCACGAAAATAATACAGCATTTGTGAATCTTGACTTTAAGGATCTCAAATTGGATTTCATAAGAATATGTTCTTGTTATTTTGTCCACCCTCTGTCCATGAATGATCACATACACATGCGGATGCACATAGCAGCTTGTCGGACATTTGGAGGACCAGCGCTGCTCACAGCCATATGGGTACATGGACACACGGATGCCAAACCCATCCAGCACCGCTCACAGCAGCCTCACCAGACTGGGAACGACTGTGGAGGGGGGAGGGCAAGCGGGGAAAACAGAGAGCTCAGGTCGCAGCATCCTGAGTTTTCCATGTTACATGAGGCTTTGAAGACATAAAGTGGGCACTAGCAACCATCAGGAGCTAAAGATGAAGTAGGCCGAGGGGCAGACAATGACAGAGGTCGAGAGAGGAGCAGAAAGGTCTTCTGCCCAGAACCTCTCCGCTATCTAATCTACACTTTAATAGTGCAGACACACCTATACTACTTATGAACAGATAGCTGGGTTCAAACAGAAAGACAGTAAGACCGACTAAGGGGATTGCTTAAAAAAATGTATTTTAATTCAAATTATTAGTTTACCTTAATAATTGTGCATGGTTAAACTACGTTTTTCGTGATCATTAGATTACATAGTGACATTCACCGTCAAGAAGATATAATAGTTTAATAATTAAACTATTATTTAATTAAACAATACATCAGACCTTAAAAGACAAGCTAAATATATAATTTTATGCATGAAATTGCAAACCATAAATAATTTGCGCATCACTTTAGTGTTTAATTTTTTTCCTGCACCACACTTTGCTACAAAAGCCTTCAAAGAGTTGATGTTAAGCTTCTACATTTCAAAGGCAGACAAAGAAAATGTGTTTCCAACTCTTTTTGATACGCAAACTTTTTACGCATTACAGAGTCTGCGCGACCCGTCAACTCTCTAAACATCTGAGCAAACTTTAAACAGACAGGCAGGCCAGAAGCAAAGTATCCCATCACATCAGCTGAAACGAATTCATTTTTTCTTGCGGTCGCCTCAAAATCTCGCTTCACAATTCTTTTTTTTATGTAGGTAGTTTATAAAGTGGGTGTATATACGTGCGTGTGTGTGTGTGTGTGTGTGTGCGCGTGTGTGTGTGTGTGTGGGGGGGTTTACGGGCGCTTAGGCGTGTAGTGTTAACTGACAACGCCTGATCCTGATTCTATTTAAAAACTGAGAGTGTTAAACATTTTTTTTCTGCTATTTGAAGTAGGATTATTCAAAATCTCAATCCGCACTTTACCTGCCCAGGTGTGAAATCCCTAGAGGCTTATCTGTGAATAAAAGCTGGCATTTCACACGTGTTTCATTCTTTGAGAAAAAAAGGCTGTAAACATATACGCTGTTAGCATTCCTGGTGGTTTGGAAAAGACGAGAGAACTGAGTCAGACTGCTGTAAAGGTCAGAGGGGACGAAAGGCTCCGCTCTGTGGCTGCAAGTAGCGGCTGTCAGTGTAACGACTCTCGTGTAGAGGGAGGCAATAAAGGAAGACACCTCATTTAGAAATGAGAAGTGAGACGGAACGGCTTTGTTTTTCTAAAACTTTTTTTTTAAATATAAAATCGAGCGTCTGACCTCTGTATGTGTGAGATTTTTATTCAAAATTTAGAATTGATTTTAAAATTTGAATGAGGATGAAGCTATGATATCATGTTTAGTGCAGGACAAACTATTGCTCTTGACTTGACGGACTGCAGGACTGTTTTTCATTTGTAGCCAAACGCATTTGGCTTCAGTTTCCTCTGATTACACAGAGCAGACTAGAGGCCTTTACCCCCGCACTTCTTCACAGTCCCCGGTCAGGCGTGCTCTTTATAATCTCTTAATATTTCTAAATGTTTCTGAATATTTTCAGCCATAGTAAAGATATCTTGGTTTTCCGGAGTGTTTGCTGTCCCATGTGTTGCAGAGGTTAAAGGGCCTTGTAGCTGCCAAAAACAATTGGACCGTGTTCCACACCTCTCTGTCCCCTCGGTATGTTTTATTCATCGTTTGTCCTGTTTACTGGTTCCAAACTTTATAGGTGTTAAACAGTAACATTAGGAACATCTCTCACAGTCACTGCTCATTAATTATTTTTTAAAAAGTTAAAAAGTCACAAATTAGTTGGAATTACGGAAGTGATGTTGTGACACATTTTAAGACGTTTTCTTGTTATTACCTGAAAATATTTATTCCGACCATAACCGAGAGACACACACACATATGCAGCCACCAAGACAACCGACCAAATAACTTTCAGTGGGCTTAAGCATTTTCATGTAAATTATTCTGAACGTGTTCGATAAATCAACAAACTGTCGTGGCAAAGAACCAAGTTTAAAATGAGCAAAACATAATCTTAAATATTTTTATTAAAGGAGTGTCTGAAGTCTTTGATAATATGTGATTTTGTTGACTTATCGATATCTTGTTTCATATCAAAAAATACTTCAATCATTGCTAATATTTCGTAAAAAAAAAAAAAAACTTGGCCATTGCACATTTTAGAAAAACACACAAACGTGCTTAGAAGTAGAGGTTATATTAAATTTTCAAGCATGGTTCAATTTGGAATAATAATAATAATAATAATAATAATAATAATAATAATAATAATAACAATAGTAGTAATATAAACAATAACAATAATTATTATAATAATAATTATAACGATAATAAAATAAATTGATAGAAAGAATAAAATAATGCAAAAACTATTATATTAAATAACAAAACAGAAAAAAGGTTATTTTTTTAATATGGTATCAAAATGTTTTGTCTCATATATTATTATTAAACAAACAAGCTATGTTGTGCTAAAAGCACAAATAAGTATAATTATAATAACAAAATAATAGTAGCCCTTATAATAACACATTAGTAGTAGTAATAGTATAAACGTGCAGTTCGCTCTTTTAAAGTTAAGTAAAAGTTTGCTTTTAGGTAGATTACTGTTTTAGGTAGATTAATGTTGATATTTGCAATATTATATTTTAATATTTGCTTGTTTATAATTTAAGGACACGTTCAATCATTTCTGTTTATGAGATAACCATGCAGTTGTGTGTGTGTGTGTGTGTGTGTGTGTGTGTGTGTGTGTGTGTGTGTGTGTGTGTGTGTGTGTGTGTGTGTGTGTTTGTGCGTCCGTAGGTGCGTTAGTGTGTGTGTGTGCATAACTTCTTACTGTTTATGGCTTGTCTGAAGCGCTGTTGGCCGCTAAGGAGGCTCTGTCCATTGATCAGAAGTATTGAATCCAGGGCTGGGCTTTGTTGCGGATCCTGAATACACGGCCGATCACGCAGTTACTGTGCTGAATCTGGACTCGTCGGGCGACGGACCGGAGAGCCACGAAGAAAAAAAGTTAGTCACTGATGAATGACGACAGCGCGCAAAGCAGCAAAGTGAGTGGAGAGGTGGATGGACACGGGAGGTGAACGGAGGATGCTTGTCTGATAGGAAGTTGTGGCTAAGAGAGAGGGAAGAAGGGGGGGGCAGAGTGAGAGAGAGTGAGAGAGAGACTTTTTGAACAGTAGTAGATATCTGTCCTGCAACAGTGGACCCTGTTGTCGGACCGGAACGCTCACGCAAACTTGATATCAGATGCGGTCCGCACTTTGCTTCGTCCTCCTGTTACGCGTGCGTCTGGCTTTAAGCTCTAAGCGCGTCTCTGTGGTTTGAGTGTGCCCTCCTCTGAACTCATGGCTTCATCCTCAGAAAAGAGAAAAAAGAGCCAAAAATGCGACACCGCTGAGACACGCTCTTATATGGAACAAAAAAGACAACTCCGAGAAAAAAACAAAATACGGATCTGACCAAAAAGCAAATAGTAGCGTTAAGTTACAGCAATAGCGGGAATTTGTCGGTGCAAAGGACCGGGTTCTAACGAGAGTGTGTCACTTTCAATCTTCCCAGTGCAAGCAGGCTCACTGACTGATTGAGTTGAGGGAGGAGAGAAAGAGAAGGGAGGAGAGACAAGGAGAGGGAGGAAGGAAGGGAGGGAGTAGAGGGGGCGTCAAAAAGCTGCCTTGTCTACAGCTTGTTGTTTCATAAATAGCCCTTTAGACGATGGTGGCTGGGGATTCTGAAAAACTGGAGATCAGGAGGGCTGCACTCACACACACACACACACACACACACAGAGTGTCCTGACCAGTGGGATTCTTAGCTGTGGATAAAAGACTCATTTCACACTTTTTAATTACTATTTTTACTTTGCTGCATCCATTCAACATAAGCAGTCGCATATCAGATTTTCCAAATAATATGTCGCTTTTAAGCCTCCTTCTTCGGCGTTATCATAAGAGGCTATCAGGGAGACCTTGACATGAGAATGAGAAATGATAGAGCGCTCTGTTGTTACGTTCCTATGATTACTATAGACTATTTCTGCTTTACACGGCAGTAACTTATCGTACTGCTATCAGCTTCTCTCTAATACTTTCACACGTCAGTATCATCCCATAGTTAATACGCCCAAGTTGAAGTCCATGCACTGATACATGTTAATAAGTAGCCTAATAATGCGTCAAAGATGAGCTCCCTCTCCCTTTTCATTGCCTATCGTTATTAGATGCCCTGGGCCAATAAAACAGCAGTGTGACGTGTTGTCAATGATAAACCTGTGCGAGCGTGTAAAGACTGTGGGGGACAGGAAGTGTCGTCTCGTATATGAAAACTGGAAATATTTGTATGCCACAGTCAATGAGAAACCAAATGTTCTCCACACTATATATTTAGTGTTAAATCGATTACAAAATGCACTGGGTGCCCTCCGACCTCCCTGATTCATGTTGGTTGACATGTCAGCCATGAAGAAATAGTGAACACAATAGCTGTGCACGCGGTCTGCGAGCTCGGGTCATCAATGTGTTAGTCAAAACGCCCACACGCTCGCGGGTGGCAGTTCCGCGCACCGCAGCGCGCGTTGTAGCGCACAGACAACTCTGTGTGTGTTCTGTGTTTTACTGGATAAAACATAAAGCTGGCTAAAGAGATTACACAGACAATACAGAAAAAACTCTGTGTTGTGTCGTTTGTACAAAATGTGTTTATATAGACAGACAGACAGACAGATGGATGGATGATAGTAAAGATAGATAGATAGATAGATAGATAGATAGATAGATAGATAGATAGATAGATAGATAGATAGATAGATAGATAGATAGAGGGGGGGGGGCGAATGATCTCCTTGTGATTCAAGCAAATAACTCGGAGCTTGGCTTTTAGAAGTACTTATATGTGAATATTTGTGATGAGAACATTGCATATCAAGACTGCATAGCAAAAGCTACTTAGAAAGGTTCCATCACACACTTTGAAGACATAAATCTGTTGTATGTGAAAACATGTAAGTATTACAGTGGTAAATAGTTAAGATTCTTATTATTTTTTTAGTGGGCCTAACTCAAGTGCAGATCTTCTTTTATTGTTAAATGTCTCGAGACAAGTAACGTTGTGGTTTGGCGTTAAATGAGCACAAATCTGCTCGACTTTACTCGACTAAAGCAATTCTTTATCAACTTACAGACGCCAGGATTTTCACTTACTCCTGCATATGATCTTGGGATAAACTGCGTACACAGAGTTTTCTAATCACGATTAAAATAATTCGCAAACTGATCAAGCAACACAAATGAAGCCACGGGTTTGCAACAACTGCATTGCTGTGACTGTGCGTAAAATGTGCCCAGCATGTTGGCTGTGGTGCAGAACGTCGTCCTGATGAGAGAAACCACGCCGGCACTAGTGAGAAGGAGGTGTATTACTGCTTGCCACTGGCCTCTGGGTGTTCGAAAGGTGGACGGGGAGCTAGCGGGGTCCACTTGAGAGTGCCATCCCCGTGCGCCGCCAGTCCCGTGCAAAGTTTGGCAGGAAACAGACTTGAGTTAAGACTCAAGGCTGCAAAGGCCTGCTTTTTGTTTTGTGCTCTTGATCAATAGCGGGTATAATTTTGCGTAGTGTGTGGGAATTGAAGCATATTAACATGATCGGAAACCCTCACAAACCATATCTTTTCTAATATTCTGATTAAACCAGCACAACAAACGGTTGTAAGGATTTAAGAAGTCTGAATGTTTACCACCACACATTTACAGTGCCGTTTCAGGCATTAGTCTCGTGCACTACATCAGGAGCGTGATCATAATCAACATTACACTAAAACTGTTAAACACCACATCCTCTACTCACCTTTTTTAACGTAGCCTGGTTACCAGCGGTGAAACACCTGGCAGCTCTGCTGCTTCCAAAGATGCGAAGTCAAAGTCAGCTGGAGGCAGACAGTGACTGAGAGCCAGTCCGCTTCTCGTTGCTCATTCGTCAATATTATTAAATATGATAATGACGGTGTTGATGATGTCGATTCGCGCGGGTGAGTTGGCATGAGTAAGAGAGAGATTTCTGCTTTTAAGGAATACGCAGGCCTGCAAAAAATAAGATGGCAAACAGTGTGCGTCTTTGTGCGTAAGAGAGTGGAAATTAGATAAATAGAGTTAGTCACACAATTAAAAAAATATAACAGACCACAATTTCGTCTTTAGGCTGCTTGTAAACCCAATTGTGCTAATTATTTGCAGTCATTTTAATTTAGTTGTAAGTGCTCGTTAGAGGTTAGAGTTTTAAAATCCATTTAAAACTTTATTTCTCACCCAACCAGCTGTTTAACCCAAAGTGTTTGTGGTTTTTGGACCAAGCTCTAAACTTTTTTCCTTTGGTTGTCAAGAGGAAAACTCTATCGAAAGTAGCAATAGCACTTGAAGATTATCATAATTTATACAACCATCTTTAGATTATAATGACTAAAATATCTTGAAATAAATTTGACTATTTGAAACGTAATAAACTTGTAGTCTCTCTTGCTGAATTCTGATAAATATTTCGTTTTGTTGTTTATTTACAAGGTGTTGATGTTTGAAGATGTGAGGACTAACATGTATGCAGTTTAGGTTTGCTAATATATTTAACGCCTGTTTCATTATTTGTCTATTTAGTCACTTCAATAATAATTACCGAATCAAATCCCGACTACACGTTTAAACTTCACTTGTGTAAAATTTAATGAATAAAATGTCAAAAATAATAAGCCATGCTGCGGCCTTTATTATTATTATTATTATTATTATTATTATTATTATTATTATTATTATTATTAGTCTCATATATGAAGAAAAGATATAACGAAGCCTATGTCAAGTTGATTTCTGAGTATTGTCTTTTTTGGAGAGAAGAAAATAAACGGCAGTGAACCAGGCACCGATCGTTTTGTGAACATAATTGTACTGTATTTATTCAAAGAAAATGCTCTGCTTACTAACTGCATCATGTGCATTTCATCTCACTATGCAGAGACTTTCGGTTGAAGCAGGCGTTGTGAATTATTGAAGCCCGGCAGGGAATCGTTTGCCTGCAGAGTTTCTTCGCTGCATCACTTACCGACTCCTTCCCTCTATTTTACGTTTCTTGGGGAACTTGGAATCTAGGAACGAACTCAAACAAGCGTAAAAAAACCCCACAATGAATGAAATATTGATCCCTGAAATAGCCCCGATGGAAAACAAATTTAGAGGACTGGTGTGAATAATTGATGCGAATCTGCATCCCCAAAGCTTGTGTAAAACATGTGTGATAGAAGAGCAATGTGGAGCAGTTACTATATTTGGGAGCAATAATAATAATAATAATTATTATTATCATTAGGCCTATTTTTTTTAATTTTGCATAGGTATTGGTGTCATTGTGTGTGCGTGGATGTGTATGTGAAGCATGGCTTGGGGGCGGCTCAGTCCTGTGGCCGCTCACCTATGTGAACACCACCTACCTCCCCCACCACCTCCAAAAAATCTGTAAAGAAAATAACAACAGACTTTTTTCATATTTCACATCCAAGGAGCAGACCAATTTATAGAAAGTGATCCAGTGATTTTAAGCAGAGCCGGCCTCCGGCACAAAACTCATTTAAAATTCAAGATTTCAGCAGAATCATTTAGAAAAGAATGCATCTGGCTTAGATCAAGCAAAACGAAACATTAATAAGTAACCACAGTGTGTTTTATCCTTGAAAATACATAATGGAAGCATAGGCGACAGAACGCACGATATGCACGTAGACTGCATTAACTAAATTTACACACTTTTTAGTATTCAGGAAAAGACTATCGATGAGTGCATTTTCTAATATTCTTTCAAGGGCAGCATGCGATTTTCTGAACAGTATGGCTCTAACGGTGAGGAGGAGGGTTTATTTCATATGGTTTTCAGACCCCTGCTGTCACCTTGTAAGTGTGGGACCGAGAAAATCAGAAGCATCGTTTGTGCAAACAGCGCGGCTGTGTGGTGAAGAGGAAAAGCCAGAGACAACAGAGAAAACAGGAGAGATTGGGCCAGGGTACAACACTCTTCATGTTTACAGAGCAAGTGTCGGCGTTCCAGTGTCTCTGTTGGCATTGCATTTCTTAACAGTGACTGCTAATATTTAATCCAAACTGCCAGTCTCATCAATTGCCAGACTGTAGGAATTAATTGGGACTGAAGACTGAAGACAGGTGAAGGGAGAGAGTTCGTCACAGGAAACAAGTGATGGGGGTTTGTAAACCTACAGAAAATAAAAAAAATGACACATGACTAGAGAAAACCTTGTTTTGTACATAGAACATTTTGAAAGTATTTTTTAGAAGAAGTGATAAATGTTTTAATGCGATCATAGCTGAACATGCACAAACGTCCCTGTGCAGTATCCACAAACACAAGGCGGTAGACTGACTGGCAGAGATCAGCAGAGGTAATAGATCAGACATCTTGACTGTCAGTGTTTAGCCTGCTACCGGTAGAAGAAGAATAAACCAGCCTCTTAGTATTCTCCTCCTATCGAAGTATTTTCTAGTGAGACAACCTTTCACATATTGTTTTTCCAACTCCGCAAAGTGCGTCATTTATTCATGCGAATAAAGTTATGCAGTAGCTAAAACCACTAATAGAAGTAAAGAGAAATCTGACCTGAGAACAGAAATTCAAGGAAAGTAGACCTAAATGACAGTAAGATTTAATGAATAACACATGAAGAAACATAATCGTTAAAATAAACGTAAATCCGACAGAATTAGTGATTTGCAACCATTATTATTATTATTATTATTATTATTATTATTATTATTATTATTATTATTATTATTATTATTATTATTATT
>JAPZDY010000005.1:2718025-2730154 GCA_029783645.1 Ctenochaetus hawaiiensis | reverse complement strand
ATTTCGGGCAGCCCCCCCCCCCCCGCTTGTCCTCCCTAGCCTTGGCATGTGTTGGTACTTCACGCCACCAGAAACTACACACATTGAAACAGTCTGATTACTTTTTGGTTGTCTGATGGATTCATCCTTACTGAAGCTCTGTAGGGGCTTGAAGAGAAGGGGGTGACCTGTGTATCTGTGCTGTGCTCAGCTCAGAGATGTCAAATTCAACCCAGATTTTTAAGAATGTACATGAAGTGACATTTCCATGTTCCTATCCCCACTTGTTAAATGTGTCTATTTCAGTACAGAAGCACATTGTCAGTGCCCTTCTTTAAACAGAATTTAAATGCAACAGAACAGTCAGAATTACATTGTTTGCCAACAAAAGCATTGAAGTGTTTATTTTTTTTATGTGTCAGCAAAGGAAAATGTAATTATTTGTTCTTACCCCATTGGAGAAATGGAACGGGCAAGAACAAAGACATGAAATATTTCAACCAGGGAAAAGGTCATCAATAAATCATCCCTTTGTGTGAGTTAAATCAAAACAGAATAAAAGCTAAAACATTAAATACTGCTTAGACTTCCAAATAACAAGTCAATGAGCTGGTCATGCCTTTTGAAGAACAGCTTGCATTGATATTGAGATCAAAACTCTATCGATAACTAATTTGAACACAATCTTCATACAAGTCGATGACTGTCATCAGAATTCTCTTGTAGGTTTTGAAAGATACAGTTTATTTGAAATGCATTTTGATTTAACCCTATGTTCTAATAAAAACACACTTTTATTAAAATGTAAACCCTTCAAGAAGAATTTTTTAAATTCCTTTCCATTTTAATTGCAAATACCAACAGTGGCCTTAAACAGCAAAGTCTTTACACCAAAATATAACTGAGGCATTTATATTAAGATCTGCATCCATATCTCCATGTATTGAGTTTAAAATATTACAAAAAAACAAAACAAAAAACATAATGTGGCCAAATGTTAAATCATATCTAGGTAAATTTAACATTACTACATTCTGTGCTGAGTAATGCTTGGATGTTGTTTGAAGCTGTACTCTTTACAAACTCTGTGTCTGACAAGTCAGGCACCATTAACCAAGCACACTGCCGAGTCAGAGCAGGTCAAAACACCCATTGGCGCCACCACACACACACACACACACAGGCACAACAGATTGCTCAATTAGCCCTCCCCTAGCCTGAGCCTCTCTTAGCCCTGCAGCTACGCTTATAAGTCATTACACTCAGGGTCAAGTGTTATCCCTGTGCTTATCTGCATCAACAACTGGCAAGTGCAGGCGTTCTCTTGCTCACACACATTGAAGTACACACTAACAGACACTCTACACATGCATTCAAACAACACAGACCTCTGCTGAGTGTTGTGGGTAATTAAAAGGTATTAAGGGAGAGATGTGATTGAAGAGGCAATGCCGCCCTCATGTGCTCTACAATTTGTAATCACAAGTGGTCAAAAGATGTAATTTGTGGATGATTGGTAAATCCCCAACATAACTCACCCTGTCATCTCTTCTCAGAAGCACAGAGAAAGGGTCACAAACAGCTTTCACGGTATAAACTCTGTTTGGACCATAAGATCAACATGCCAACTTGTATGAGTGGATTTGGAAGCATGTTGACATCTGTCTTATTCAGGTGTTGAGTCTTTAAAACAGAAATATACACTGTGTTTTTGCTCACACATTATGAAAAACATTAAAGAACTAAGAACAGTCTGACATAAGTTTTGGTCTTTTGAGAACTATCTTCAAGCTTATACACAGACTTTAGCTTTGTGTGCTCTGGTGGCCTTGAAAGCTTTGAATCTCTCTGGTCCTATTAGGATGTAATAGCTGGAGGTGGAGCACTGAGATGTTTTATCTGAGCTGGATCACAAAGCATCTCTTCTCCTCTCTGGAGCCTCCTCGGTCTGAAAATGAATATGGGATGTGTGGTGGGCCAGGGAGGAAACTCCCTTTACCACAGCCCTGCTATCTCTGTGGGAGTTCATTATACACACAGACTGGCCACACACATGAATGCACACACATACACATGAACACACAAACCCATAAACACAGACACAATACACACATACTCATTCATAAAAACATACTGTATGTACAATTCACACACATGCAATCTCTACTGAGGGAGATTACACACTATACACTTACCATCATAAATATGTTTCTATGGAAGAAAGCTCCATAAAGTGATACTATGTCATGTATTATTGAGCTAAAGAACTTAATTTACTGACAACAAACCCTGTAACAGCACTTTTGAAATATATTCCCTCTTCAAAAATGTTTGAACTTTCAAGGTCAAAAGAAAAAAAAATGCTCTTTCAAAAACATGAAAGAGTTCATACACATACAAACAAGTTTTCAACCTGATTAAAGATAATCTTACCTTTGATCAATGATATTTTTACCATTCCATTCCATTCCCTGATCTTTTTTGCTTTGCTTTTGATTCACTAGCCAAGCACTATGCATACATACATGTACATACATACAACACACTCTTATAAGCAATAAAACTAAATTCTATTTGTTCACAAACTGATTTTTTTCCCTCTAAAGATGTTTGGCAATAACAAAATATAAAACAAGAAATACCTCTTGTACAAAATCCACATGTTGCACAGTCCTCTCTCAAAGTGAGGGAATTTTTTTTCACATGGTTCAGAATCTCCTGCCATGTCATTCAGATGCCACTAGAATCCAGAGTGAGGACAACCTGACAGGCTAATGTTCAGGGCAAAGTTTTCTCAGGGATCTCTCACAACACTCTCTCACCCCCAGCAGGCATATCACATGTTGGATGTCAGGGTTCCTAATGCCCATTAATTGGGCTATGATGCCATCTACTGGCAATTTTAGGGTATGACAGTTAATCAGAAATTGTAGAAATATTTATTTATTGTCAATCAAAAGTACATCATCCCCTAACACACTCAGTGAAAATGGCCAAATGAATCATTTTTAAGGCCATCACCCTCTCATAAAATTGGGAGGCAGTGTTGTAGTTGAAAGTAAAAACAGAGAAAAGGGAACTCCTAAAAACATATTAAAGACCAAACCAGCCACCAATGTTTGCAAACCAAACTGTCTTGAGTCAGGAACAGCCAAACCCAACAGAGATGATGATACTTGATGATCTGAGGTCCCTTTAAGTTAGAGGTGCCCAAACAGGAAGAGTGTCTGAGGTGTGTCGAACAAAACTTTACATTGGAGCTGCAGGATGTGCAAACTGCCTCATTCTTCTACTACAATAAAATTTCACTGTTTTAAGAGGTCAACTCTAGTTGCAGTGAACTTGGGGGCTGTGCAATGGCGGACAGTTTTCCTGCCCCAATGTGTCAAATACAACCAGACAAGTAGGAGCCAACATAAATTAGGGAAAGTAAAACACAAAAGATGAGCTTTGTTCTTCCCTATTTACAAAGTATTATTGAACAGGAGTCTGACCAGAGCAGAAAAGACAGTTATCCCTTGACAGGGGAAGCTGTTACATTAAAAAAAACTCAGAAAAGTAGCAGAACATTTGGTCTTGCACAGGTTGAAAGTTGTTCAAAGTCGTGGGGGGATTTTCTTTTCTTTATTCCACTGTGTCAGTAGCTCAATCTTCAGCAGATGTAGTGGGCGAGTAAATGTCAGACTGTCTTCTGCAGATAGCTACAGTTGTAGACACATTAATAGACAGTGTTTATTTGAAATAAAAACACTTAAAAAAATAAGTGAATTGGAATTTGGAAACAAGAGGCCTTATTACAATATAATAAAGGGACAAAAAGAACAAAAAAAGACACGGCATCCTTTTAATTTATGCACGTCAAATAAAACATGTGCAATGTGGCACTGTTTTAAAAATAAAGAAAACTAGAAAGAAAAAATTTATTGGACTCAAGCAATCCTGAGAACAATCTGAAGTAATAAATACACCCTGGCCAGAACCACAGAGCACCCTCCTGTTGATCAAAGATATTTGTGTGTGCATGTATGTGTGTTTTTGCGTCTGTGTGGCAGACAGCTCAGTCCAGGCTGTGTCTGTCAGTGTGTTAGTATCCTTGTAGTCCATTGTAAATCTTCTGTACAGACCCCTGCTTCAAAAGATTCCGAATACCTGAAACAACAGAACAATAACTGTTGACCGAAGCAAGCTATTAGAAATAGATGCATTTCTAAATAGTACATAAGCTAAAAAAATGTACTAAGATTCTAATGGATATTGATCAGACCTTCTCCCAGATTTTCATACATCCTGAGTTTTCTTAACTTATCCAGTTTCAAGTGATGTGGGGAAAAATGATCTTATACTTAGGTATGTTTTTTTTATCATTGTAGTGTATGTCACAGCATGAGAAACCACTAACCTGTCTGAATATCTTTATTAGCTTTTTTAACCATAACAGTTTTGTTTATATACAACTGCAACTAAAAACTGTGATCATTATTAAGGAATCAATATTTTCTTTTAACTTTTTATAAATTATTTGTTCCATAAAAATCTATTTAAAAAATTGGACTGTTGCTTATTGCCAGTGTTTTTCTGCTTGTGCATAAACATTTCCAAAACCCTTAATGGTCGTTTCATACGTCTAACAGCAAATATTCCCATTTGAGAGGCTAGATGCTATATTTAAATTGTATTTCTCTTTAAAAAAAAACACTTATAAAATTTGCCAATACTTAAATCAGTGACTTAGAAAGTGCATTACCTTAACCTTATAGACTACTGATGCTAACATATTTCAGAGCACTCACCATCTTGTTATTGCTACATGTTATTATAGTAAGTAACTAAGTCCAGAGTTTGCTTTATAGAAATTAAAGACTTAAATCAAACAATGACTTGCTACTAGTGTTTGTAACTCATGAGAGGTGTTCCAATTTCTTTTTACTGTGCTGAAATGAAGTTGGGTGAAGGAGTGGACGATTAGTTATCCAGACATTTAGTCTCCGGGATAGTCAAGCTCCAGAGTTACATGAGGCTTTCAATTTGAGTATGGTGATAGAAACATTAGCGTTTGCCTGTTTTAAGTCTTTTTGAACTTGTTTAGTTGTGAAGTTAAGTAAATTTTTCCAATTCTGATTTTAGTAGCAAAGTTCCAACCCATCCTTTAAAAGCCACATTTTCACTGCAAGTTACAGCTCTACTCAACTTCACTTGCCTCTCTTTTTAAGGTACCTCTCATTATTTTGTTTGCAGATAGTATTGCCCTGGCTTCTTGTCCCATACACATTTGTGGCTCAGCTTGGCACAGCTTGACACATCAGTGATTTGCATTTCCATTACAATAGGGCTTTCCGTTTGTAGGTGTGTATTTAGTCTTGCCTTGAGTCAATGAAGTTTAAGCACAAAGGTGTGGTGACATTTTTATTAGTACTTGAGCGCACGATAAAAATATGGCTCCTTTGATAGCTACCAGAATTGTTAAGGTGGAGTGTTTTCTTTCAGGTTACTCAGTGTATGAGGTGACGTTTTGACTCCATAATGCCACCTTGACTGTCAAAATGATAACTGAGCATTGTGTTTGCTTTTATCGTCTCTCTTGCATGACATGCACTTTAGTATTGATCAGATCACGGAGCACTCAGGAAAAATGTATATGAAGTTCAGCCAGATTATGCACACTCCAAATAGGCGTATTTCGTTTCCTCACTTGGAGAAAAGGTCCTGGAATGCTAGCATTTAAAGGCAGCGCTTTCAGCTCTGCTGTCTACTACTGTTCTGTGCAACAGTTGCTGTAATCTCTCAACACGTTTCTCTTTTAGCTGTTGTTTGCATTTGATAGGCTTCTACAGCTTACTGCTTAGGGAAAAAAAGACAAGATGATGAAATTGAGCAAAAAGAGCTTCAGGAAGATGGTGGCTATCATTCAACATTTTACAGAAACCCCCCTGACATCAGCTCGCTTGGAGGTGTGTTGGGGCCCACTTTGGTCCCATCCTAGAGAAGGTCCATTCAAGGCATAGCTGGGCACGCTAAAAATGATGGTGGAAATGCAAGCCAGTGCGGCTGGGCGCAGCCAAAAGTGCCAGTGGAAAAGCCCTACCTCTGTGTCGCAAGGATAGGACTTTTTCACTTTTCTGACAGTTGTGAAACAACTCAGGAGCTTTTCTCACTCACAAACTGAGCCAGTGGAGTTGAGTCAAGCAGTACATGCAGTGGAAAAGGCCCCTAACACTTTCCTCATCCTTACCGTCTTTCTGCTGTTCATCGAGCTGTGTCTGAGGAAACTCCACATCGAAGGTGATGATGAGGGACCCACGAATGTTGATGTTGTCAAAGTTTGGCAGGCCCTCTCCTTTCTTCCACATTCGAGCACCAGGCTTGGTGATCTTATCTCTCACTATATGAACCTGTCAGGCAAGGACAGATGCAAGCATTCAGTTTAGCTGGCATTTTCAATCCCACACATCTCTTTACATAATAATTTGAAACTTCAAATCATCTTTTGTCTAACTTCTGAAACACAGTGAATAATAAATGCCCCGTGTCAGCAGTGCTCAGTAAAAATACCAAGCATGTACAGAACCTTGTGTCCATCTAAATGTACGATGTCCATCTCAAAGCCAACCAGTGCCTCCACCAGGGAGATGGTGACATTGGTGTACAGGTCATCTCCTCTGCGTTCAAATACAGGATGTCTGAAAAGAAAACCATCCCCATATACTGTTACTGTGATTCACTACTTAAATATTCTAATAGTTTCAAAGTAAATCAAGCTTGTTCATACTTCAAGACTTTGATGCGGAAACGTAGATCTCCGGGTTCACCATCAATGTGAGGTTCCCCTGTGGTCAGGTATGAGATGTTAACAACACGTAATATATTAAAACAAATAAAAGGGATATAAAGCTTTAGATTGATTTACCTTCTCCGATGAACGGGTACTCCATTTCATCTCTCACTCCCTGTTCAATTTCCACCTCCAGTGTCCTCTCTTCATTGACCAGTCTGTGGTTAAAGATTCAGAATAAAACATGTTATTATTATTATTATTATTATTATTATTATTATTATTGTTATTGTTGTTGTTATTATGTACTTGATATTAGGTTTAGGGTTAGGTTCTTGGTTAGGTTCTTTTTCGTAAATGTCATCACACCTTTATATACACTGCTAGTTTATGAGGTACACCAAGTTTAAATGAACTGTTGGTTTTATAGATTTGTTGGCTGTGGCTCTCTTACTTGACATTGGGACATTCATCGCACACCATCTCCTGAGTCATCTGGAAGCGGCCTGGTCCAAGCTGGGTCGTCCTCATTTCCTGTCTACAGTTACATTTCCTCTTACCAGGGGCCTCTTTGGCTACAGGCTTGTTACGTACAACCTGAAAAACAAAGTGGTTTTAGGAGTGACAATTTAAAACAATAATAAACAAAATAAACAGGTGACTTGAAGGATGGGAAATAACATGTTGACTCAGCACCTTTTGCAGTGTGACAGTTGCCCACTTTAGTTTTCAAACTTAAATGATATCAGAGTCTTTAGTTTAAAACACATATTTGTGAAAGATTCTACTTTGAGTTGCAAACCCAAAGTATGAGTAATGAGTGCAGGTTTTTTGTTAAAAGAACAGGTTTTCTCTTTACCTCAACAAAGTTTCCAGAGTACACCTCTTCAAGCGTGACCTCCAAGTCCAGAATAATATCATTTCCTCTGGGGATGTTCCTGTCTTGCTGCTGTCTGTTGCCTCCAAACATGAACCCAAAGTCCCCAAAGAAGCTTCAGAAAGATGACAGAGTAAGAGAAGTAGTACTAAGAATACAATTTTAGGAAAATGCACAACTTTGTCTGTAATAAATTAATATTGATGGCATCATACTATTTTTACAACCACTTGGCTATAGTTGAATATCATTATATTAGTTATTAAGGTTTTTTCTGGCAAGTATCATGTTTTTTTTAAACTTTGTAGACCCCTTCCACTCACCCATACTAAGGAAACAAAAAGTAAAAAATGTCATCTGTTATCTTTTATCATTAGTTGGATCCAGCCTTATCCATATCTAACTCTGTCTAGTTTTGGTTTAATTTTTCTTATTTTTTTTTTCAATAAACTTGGTACTGTTTTTTTTTCCTCTATCAACCCATTATGATAAAGTGAGTGGATTTTAGTTTGTGTTTCATAAAGGACTGATAACCTTTACTTAAAAAAACATCTGACAAAGAGTCAGTACGACCCAATAATATCTTTCTAATCTCTCAGCGATCCACAAAACAGGATGGTAGCTGTTTTGATATGAGTTATATCTTCAGTAAAAAAAAAAGGAAAAAGAAAAAAAAAGTCATCCCAGTGAAAACTGATAACGGTAAGATTTGTGAATTATCGAAATTAACTACTGTACATTTTCAGAAAAAAACAGAGTTTTGGATGTCATTTTTAATGCTGTTGTAGATTTAGAACACTATATGCCACATCTAGTTTTTTAGTGTTTTAGTTATCACCACAAAAAAGAACAAAATTTTACCTCAAGAGACTTTTTTGGGTGAGTCAGCCCTAAAGTTGATACCACTGACCTTATATTAGCCTATTTGCTGCATACAGTCAAATATTTCCTTGTTTTTTTCTTCAAACTCATGAAACAAACCTGGAGAAAATATCATTGTGTGAGCCATGGTGACCCTCTTTAAGTCCATCTTCTCCATATGCGTCATACTGTTTCCTTTTCTCTTCATCCGAGAGCACCTACAAATACGCATCCAGTCAGTCACAGAATGACTAAATTCTATTAATTATCTAATTATTTTTATTCACAACTCAACACAGGTATGAAACCACTTTGGTAACCTTTCAATACAGTGTCGTCAATTACAAAATATATTTGCAGAGACCATTAATTCATCTTTACAGTCTTAACAGAACTTGAATTTAAGAATATTAAGAAAAGTAATATTATTTTCAAACTGTCCGAACCACATCATATAGTACAGATAATCATGGTATGTTGAGTCGATCGTATGTATTATATCACTCCACTAATCACTTTTATTTTAGGGTGGGACGTGAAAATTTGATATGGAAGCACCTGCCAAGCTCATGAGAAACCTCTTCCATTAATCCACGTCTGATTTTCTTAAATGCCAGCTGTGCTGCTCAACAGCCAATCGTGTACAGCCACACAGTCTAGTTGACCAATCACAGTAACCTTACTGTTTCTAACAACAACCGAATAGCTAGCATACAAAGGCGTTTGTATGGGTGCCCCAGGCGCTTCCGCACACACCATATATTACTATACAATATCTGACATTGGGCTTTTTATAGTTATACCAATACAACCATTTTTTAAAAGTAAAAAAGTTACTTTGATTATCTTAGGCTACCACCGGTAAAGAGAACACAACAATAGAAATACACCCACCTCATAAGCTGCCCCCAAGTCTGCAAATTTGTCTTGAGCTTTAGGATCGTCTTGGTTTCTGTCGGGATGTAACTGGAGAGCCAACTTTCTGTAGGCCTTCTTGATGTCTCTGATCGATGCGCTCTTGCTTACCCCCAATATTTTATAGAAATCTCGCCTATATGAGGGAGGGGGTGACAGAGGTTATGGACGACACAGGGGAACATTACCAGAGCAAAATGTACGAGACAAGAGAAGCTTTCGAAGATAACACTGCTGTTACTTATATAGTGTTAACTGTTTTGATGAACAGCCAGCTAGCTAACGTCAGCTGCAGAAAACAACAAGGACGCCGGTTCAGCTGTTAGTTTCCCTCGTACGAAGGCTAGCTCCTAGGTAACTAACGCTAAGCTAGCAGTCATTCAAAAATGTCAGTAAGCTAATGTTAACTGTCACTTACAATCTTAAGTGGTTGTAAACACACATGTAAGCACTTAACTGGATAACAGTAAAGCATAACAAAACAATTTTAGCAAGTTAGCTCATTATATCAACCTACTTCAGTCCACCACACACATGTAGTTCAGGTCTAGACCAATCACAGTGAAACGTGTGTACCACCTTGCAATGCAGTTTCACCACTATGCGCGTACTCTCTGAGCACTTACCCCGCAAGCACCGCCGAGATCACATAAAGAAGCAGGCAACATACATTGCAGAGATTCATCCTTTTGGCAGCCATAGATCCCAGTATTTCAAAAGGAGGTAGCAAAGTAACGCCGGCTTTTGACGGTTGGATCCCGCTGCCAGTCGCAAGCCTTCTTCCTCCTGTCAGAGAGAGCCCACCCATTGGATTTCGGGAAATCCGCCTCACAGTCAAAACCCCGCCCACAATTAAAGGAACGCTTCTCATTCTTCCTTTGAATATAACATTTGTTTTTTTATTCATTACGTGCTGGTTTTCCCATAAGTGTTATAAATTAATATACGAATGCGATTAAAATAATTCACGAATGCGATTACAGCAAGAGTTGGATCATTTACTGTATTATAAGCAACCCACAGCATAGACTGATGCTCGGCCCCGCGAGCTGCGCGTAACAGACGTTCGTTTAGTATAGGGTGAGCAAGAGGGCGCCAAATAGGAAGAAGTGCAGATGTGTGTATGAGTTTTGGTTCTGCCTCTATCACAACAAACCACATAAACAGCCGGACTCGTCCTCATCTGTATTTTTATGAGAGACTGGACCCTCCAAGCCGAACAATCGCGTTGCCTGGACGAAGTGAAAGGCTGAAAGTAAGAGCAAAGATACAATTGTCTCACAGCCTCCTTTGCTGTGCTAGCCTTGCTAGTGCAGTTAGCTGGCGTTTGGCGAAGTTAACTTTCAGCAAAAACAACCGTTTACTTCTTCATTCAGCTGCCGAGTTTACTATCACATTCTGTCACAGGAAAAGTGAGTTTCGTGCATATTAATATACTGTACTTTGACTATTGTACTAGAGTTTTGTTTAGCGTTGTAAACTTATTAGTAGGATGACAAGTCAGGTGTTGATGACACAAGCAGCCTGGTTGCTAGTTGTCATAGGAGCACCAAAGCGCCACGGGGGCATTGTAGAAGATATTTGGTACCATTTAAAGTGAACGTCACGCATTCTATATGGTTTTGGCTAGTTTGGCTGAGCGCTGGTTACAGAGAAAGGCTGCTCCTCGCACCCACAAGTCCAATTAACTAATGTAAGTAATTTATGTTTAGCAACATAATTCAATAACTGCCCCGTGAGTCAAAAGTTTAACTTTCAGTATAGTGTAATGTACTTGCCGACATTGTCTTATACCGTGAAATTACTGTTTATAAGTATAAGGTGATAAACATGTTTTTGTTTCCTTTCTTTATAGGGATGGAGGCAGACAGTGTGAGCATATGGCCACGCTTAGAACCCTTCTTATTGGGTGCTTTGCAGGTAAATATACTTGTCTGACCTTTTGAAATAAATATACTGTCCAGTATAGGCAAATGTTGTAAAATAACTGTACTCAATGCCATTGTAGGTTGCTCCCTCTTCGAAGCTCAGCTTGCACTATCTTCGCAAAATGGTGATTTACGTGCGAACAAGGGATGGCTGCTTCCCAATTTTGGGTTGGCCTATGTGGAGGCATATTGCTTGTGGCAAGCTACAACTTCCAGAAGACCTTGCATGGCTCTACTTTGAGACATTTGACCTCCTTGTAGGCCATTCTCCAGAGGAGAGACTCGAATGGGCGGAGTGTCTCTCCCAGTGCTCCTCCAAAAGTGAGCTGGACCTACAAAGGAGCAAGGTAATAAAATGACAAGGGTGAAGTACAATTTTGTAAGGATAACGCGAGCAGTTGGCTCAGTTTACCTTAGAATGTAGTTCTATCTCATAGTCTCAAATGACTCTTTTGTATCATGTCTGAGACTTTATAAGAGGTGTGCTGCTCTTGTATTGTTGTGTTTTTCCTAAGGCAGAGGTTAATGCTGTTATTACTGGGGCTGTACAAAATACTTTAAAGAATCAAAACTATGTTCACGACTTTGACATTCAAGTTCTAAATTTAATATTACATTACGCATGCTATCCTGCATATTGCAGGGCTTTGAAAGTTTTATGGGTGTATGGGTTGGATGGATAAAGCGAGGGACAGACAAAGGCAGACAGCTACTGATGATTCCCTCTGCAGAGAAGGTTTCGTGGTAGTCCAGCACTTTTGCTGAAACAAACCCCTGCAGTCACATCTTTTGGCTCAGAA
>JAPZDY010000005.1:2696483-2710391 GCA_029783645.1 Ctenochaetus hawaiiensis | reverse complement strand
CAAGAACTTCCAGGGTCGTCGCTATGAGTGTGATAGCGACTGCTCTGATTTCCACACCTACCTAAGCCGCTGCAACTCCATCCGGGTGGAGAGTGGGGCCTGGGTGGTGTACGAGAGGCCCAACTACATGGGTTACCAGTATGTCCTGACTAGGGGTGAGTATCCAGAGTACCAGCGCTGGATGGGCCTCAACGACCGCCTCAGCTCCTGCAAGATGATCCACTTTGTAAGTCAGCCATCACCTATGATCCGATCTGCTGCTGATGCTGAGATCTAGTAGACAGACTGTGATCTCTTGTTTTAAATGTCCTGAAGTCCGGGTGCAGATCTCTAGATCAATCACTTATCTGTACAAACACAACTCTTGATAGGATCTTATCTCAGCTGTGAAACAGAGGGGCCTAACTTCTTTGGTTATAAACTTGAGGTTGAGGTGTCAGTTGGATGATAGATGAACTGAAAAAAGCCTTAGTGAGTTCGGAGGAAAACCAACTGATGAACGAATCAAAGAGGTCACACGATCGTGTTAATGTTACCACTGACTGCAGGGCTTTGTCAATGCAGACCAATACCTGGGTCAGTCCATTTGTATGATTAGGCTTTGGTCCAACTGACCGACAGCCTGCAGGCAGATTCATGGATGCAACTCATACAAAAATCCATCAGATTATCACTCACTGCGTGTTTACACTTTTGTACTATTTATAAAGGCAGGAAACAGTAAGCAAACGCAATGCTGACAATGAGGGATGGTATCTGATTGAAGTCAGTTATCTTATTGATGTGGCAGATCATGCCAGATACACTGAGTTTGTACTGGGACCAAAGGCTAGTTCACCATGATGCTCATATTACTGAGAGCTAAATTGTATTTGCAGTGCTGCAAACATACTTTCCATCTGCTGGCTCACACTTCCACCCTCCACTCCCTCACTCACCCACCTGCATCTTAACACCTTTCCTTTGACTCTCATTCCCCTACAATCTCTGTTTCCTCCGGTCAACTTCCAGACAAGTGGAGCCCTGTACAAGATGCAGCTGTATGAGAAGGCAGACTTCGCGGGTCAGGCCTTTGAAGCTACAGAGGACTGTCCCTCACTTCTGGAGAAGTTCCGTTGGAGGGAAGTCAACTCCTGTAAAGTCTTTGACGGCTGGTGGGTTTTTTACGAACACCCAAATTATCGTGGACGCCAGTACTTCTTGGAGAAGGGGGAATATCGCAAGCCTGGTGACTGGGGTGCTGTCAGTCCTATGGTCCAGTCCTTCAGACGTTTCACTGAATGATTTAACCTCCATCCACTACTTAAAAAAAGACCTATTATGTTAACAAGTAAATATATTTTAATTGATTATATTTATGATTTTGAACTGAGGTCTCAAAAATAAAAACCTTTCCTGTAAGCAGACCATGCATTTTTTTGCATTTTCTATGCATTTGTCGTTAAATATCTTCTGAACCTTTGTGCCCTCACATACTAACAGCAGACATCCACATTTTTCTCATGATTAACACATCATTAACAAGAATAGTCTGCTGCTTTCAACAGGCCAGAAAACAGCTCACAGTTGAACCATTTCATCCTGTCTGAGATATCTGATGGTTGTAAAAGGTTGGACTGCATAGCTTTCTCGGTTTAAGTCGTTGGTTTGAGTAGTTGAATAGTTCATATACAGGCTTAAAGCTACTTCATCCCATTGCAGGTCTGAGGTCCACAGTGACAGGCTGAAGGTTGAAGTGAGTTCCAAAGGAAAAACAGTTTCCTCCTCCACCTATTAGGAGCAGCTCTGGTTCCTCTTGGTCCGTAAGCTCAGAGCAGAATGAGTGGAGCATCAGAGGCCGAGGCACTGAGGTCTAGAGAGAAGAAAACACAGAGATTTACTATTCCGTCTGATAGATCTGCACAGTCGGTGAAAATGGATTATTAACAAATGAGTTTATATGGAGCGCTTCATTCTGCTATTCAGACAACAAACGTGGGACATTACAGCCTGGGGTGGATGCATCAGTATATGAAGTGGCAATAAATTTAACTTAAAATTACCATGTCCAGTCTGAACTCCATGCTGCTGTGTGTGGTGAGGTCGATAACAACACAACCTGGTACCCCATCTGAATGCAGCCAAACTCCACCAACCGCAACCAGCTTTTCACCAATCAAATGGGCAGAATGAGAGTATCTAGAACATAGTAAATAATTACAGGTGTTGATGCCCTTCAACGAATGGTTTTCGTATGTACAGGCCCAAAGACAATGTCTTCAAGTATAGTTTTTATAAACTGAATAATGGGACTTTATTAATGTCTTTGAATAAGAACAGACCTGGGAACAGGAGGTGGCTGCACATCTATTCTTTCCCAAGAAAATCCTCTCTCATTTGGCCTTAACACCACTGTGTCACCCAGTGGCACTCCCCTTTTGTCAAGTCCTCCAAACATCACCACACCCCCCTGATATGAACATGCTGAGTGGGAATGGCGAGCCTCTGGAGCTGTGCCCTCCACTGAGATCTGGAAAACAATAAATACACAGACTGGGTCTAATACAAGAACATTTTCATATTGTTCTCCAAAACCTCTTCTACTTCTTCTGTCAGTTTAGCTCGTATGAGTGTTACAAGTCTGATTCATAAACTCTCTCATTGCCCAGCCTGATGATTGCTACCTGTTTATCGGGAAGTACGAGTTAATGAAGTTTTATCATAAGCATTTCGCTTTTTTAAAATCAGACATTTTACCGACAAAAATGTTACCAAAAAGAAAAAAATGAACTTCAAGACTTGCTGTTGGAAATCAGCAGACAAGAAGATAAGAAGGGTTGCAGAGTTAGTAGTTGTTATTGTGGAGGACCTAAACCAGCCAGATAATATTAACAGCTCAAACAAACCTCAGTCCAGTGTTGTTGTCCTGGCTGCAAGAAGTAGCTGTCACCCAGAACTGCCTCCGATTCATTCTTTCCTCCAAACACAAACAGAAAGTCCATTCCTATAGAAAAAATAGAAAGCTTTATTGTATGATAAAGAACAAAGGATAAAAAAATGAACGAGTGAGATGGAGAAAGAGAGAGAAATCTCATTAGGCCTATTTTATCTTACCATTGTGGCTGACCACAGTAGCTGTATGTCTCCATCTTGCTGCTGGTGGATCACCTGTGCAGGTCATCTGCTCTACACTAAGTTTCACTGTGTCTTGGTCCTCTGGGTTGAGAGGATCAGGGGAACCATTAGCATCTAAGGTTACTCTGAAAACATCTCTGACGGGGTTGAGTGGGGAGGAGCGACCACCATATACCACGATGCCTCCTTCAGGAAGAGAAGTTGCAGTGTGGTAAAGTCGAACACCTGGAAGAAAGCAACACAATAAGAACTGCTGACACTGGCAGTTTAACTGGTCTCACTTGCACGTATTAAATAATTTGAAAAAATTGTGTAATCATAGAGTTCCTGACTGAACCAGAAACCAAACAAAGAATAACTGACAGGAAACCAAAAAAACAGTAGCAGCATGTCCTCTAACCAAAATCTGCTGATTGTTCCACACCGACAGATCTCCAGCCTTCCTGACCCCTGAGGAGGATCCTTGTCGCCGCCCCCCTGCCTCCTCGGCTGGAGCCTCCAGTTAGCAGGATCTGCCCTGGGCTGACTAAGGAGGTGGCCATTCCCAGCCCCTCCACACAAACTGAAACAGTGCGCACACTCAAGGCTGTGGGGCTCCAAGAAGGACAAATGGATGGCACTGGAGAAACTGAGGCAAAAAAAAAAACGAAGCACGCACAATCAAACAAGCCTAACAAGCTCAGCCACAGAACATGAACAAGCCTGTGAACAAAGTGTCTGAAAGGTGTCAAATTACTCAGCAATATAACAAATAAGTGTCAGATTCAGGAAGATGGTTTTCTATTAGAGGTGAATAAAGTGTTAGCTACCTGGAGCATGTGTGAGTAAAGCCTGTGCCATCAAAGAGCCTCGAGATGCAGTAAGGATGAAGTAGTGGGAACATTTCTGGTGCCACTCCTGAGGTTATATAGATGCAGAGAAATTCTATTTATTACTACTAAAGGAAAGTACGATTTTGTATTGGGTAAAACAGACAGACAACTGCAACCCAAGACAGTAAGAAGATGCAAATACATTTTTCAACAACTTACCTCAAATTCATCAAAAGGCTCGAGGCTCTCCACTCTGCGTCGCTCCTTTTCAGGGATGAGCTCAAGGTAGAAGACATTCATGTCCAGACACACACACTGCTCCCAGCCCTAAAAACAACCACACATATTTATTAAAATACCATAATCTGATTTGACATTTGTAATTCCTCCACAAAAAATCAGAGCAATCCTACTTCATGATACATGTCTGAGTCTTCCTATTTTTTTCATGGAAATAAGAAATAAACATAGCTGTTGCACACTGAACTTGATTAAAATTGTGTCCATATTGGCCCATTCTGGCCTCTCTACTGGCATACTGGCCTTGTCCAGAAACCTGTTTCTCTGTGCAGTAGTGTTTGGGTATTGCTGGAGGGCGTGTAGAGTTGAATTTAGCTTTAGGAAATGATCTTGCATGACGTGACCAAAGGGATCGTTTGGATGGATCTGCTCATACATAACAAAGAGCGACTGTGGCAAGAGCTTTGCCGCCCATCTGATGACAGCATCCGACCTGGAAGACACACAACAAATAACCACTGCAAGTAAACATTTGCATTACAGGTCCACCATTCTAGCTGAGATCATAACAACAGGTATTTTGCAGGATATCAGGTATTTTGTTTTTATTCTGTCTGACCTAATATTAAAATAAAGTACATCATTTCGAAGTCCAAGATTGTACAGTGTATCATGTAAGAACTAAAAGGGTGATACAGTTCGTAAGTTCAGTGGATCTCAAACTTTATCATGTTATGGATGCCTCTTTGATGCTATTAAGTTAAGGGGGGTGAGACACATAAAATCCCAATTTGATGAGATTTTAGCAATTAAAGGCTTTATCACAAAAAGTGTAAGAAACTCAAGAAAAATTCCACCAATATTCTGTCATTACACTGCTTGTGAATGGCATCAAAATGAAAATAAATAATTCCTCCTTTTGTTTGAAATCCCTTGGAGCCCCCTCTGATGATCACTGCCCTTAACAGACCATACTGCAAACCTTACCATTGTGTTTTCATGTAGGTTAGTACCACTTCAGAGAGAATTAGGGTAGGGGCAGCCCAGTCTAACCCAGCTGCACCCAGAGCCTCTTCCACCTGGGACTCCTCTCTAACATCCACCCCCAGCAGTCGATACTGACCACTAGACACATATGCAGGTCCTGGGGACACACAAGCAGGTGAATCTAACACAACTCATGATGTGCAGGTTACTTTTTAGACTTTTAAAAAGAAAATTTCTTTGAATCACAAGTGTGTTGTGTGTGTAGAGAATTACAAACCGGTGAGAGAAGGTAAGTGAGAATCTAACATCCCCCTGAGTGTAATATTAGAATCGATCATTGCAGCTTTACGACGGGTGACATCAGGAAAATCTACTTCAAACACAACTGTCCTGTCAAGCGCCTTGTCTGCCTGAAGGCGAAAATAAAGAGAGTCGAACCCAGCACCCAATGACAAAATCTAAAAAAAGAAGAAATGTGACAAAAGACAAACAAAGAAAATTTTAAAAAAGGCATATAGAAGACACATGGATTACAAAATTTGCAAGCCTTCACAATGCAAACTTTCTAATCAAAATAGTGTTGGGTAATGTATTGTTACTAGCCTGTCTCTTGGGGCAGTTTTCAGTAATGTGTAGAAATCTCCTCACACAGTGGTCCACAGCTCTCCAACGCACATAGTAACCCCTATGCCACGCAAATACACACAGGTATCGTTATTTTCATCTACTGTATACACTATCCTGTATGCTACCTAAGAAAAATATCAAGGAGCTCTAAAACATTTTCATAAGTATGTTTTCCTATTTTCTAATAAATTTCATAGACCAAGCTATTAATTAAGTAATGGAGAAATGAATATGTAAATGAATCTATAATGGAAATAATTATTAATGTAGTGAAAATGCAGTAATGCAGGTCAAAGTCTAGGTCTACCCTCATTCATTTATATATCATTTATAAACACATAACGTGTGCGTAACACATATAATGCCATGTTCTCACTGCAGGCCTAAGTTGCCAGATTTCTGATTTTTTTTGTGTATGTGTGTGTATTTTCATGACAGTGTGTACAGTACAAGGTACACTGAATCTGATCTTTTCAAACCAGATTTGGGCCACTTTCATATGTGGTTCTAAATAAGATACAGATCTGATTTTTTGTAATGCAAAAAAATAAAAAAATAAAAAATAATGACCATGTTTAAAAAATGTTGTGAACAGCTGTACAAAATAGGATATAATGTAAAAATAGGGTCTGAGAAATCAATCAAGCACTCAAGCTCACACTGTGAATGTAGCCTTAATTACATCCAAATATTGTACCACTACTTTCAATCAAGGCTGACTCTTGTACGTGCTTTTTGAGTTTTCAAAAAGGGCTGAAACCTGGATTACTAACTCTCATGCAAAACTGAGTGCAAAGAGACTACAGTCCCTGCAGACCTGTTGATAAGTGGGGCTCTCCTGGCCACTTTGCACACAAAATGTTGGAGGAAGACATCCTGGACATAGCCTTGTGCTGCAGCTGACACCTTGCTTACCACACTGCTGTCATTGGTTCCCTGCACCTGCCTCATGCAAAACAAAAGCAAAAAAACAAGAAGCAAAAAACAAAACAGAACCATCATAATTAAAAAATGTTTTAATTTTTTATTTTATACTTATCTTGTGCTAGCATTCATCCTATGGATATGCCTTTTTCGTTATGTTTGTCGTTATATCATAAGCTTTGCACATTTGCACACGCTGTGATTTTTTAAAAAAAATTCTCTGCATCTGAAGGCTGCAACTATGTGCCTTTAGACTGAATTATGTGTTAATTCTTTGTGTGAATTTTTTTGATGTTTCAAATTGCTCTTCGTTTGTAAAACATGTCTCAAGTGTTGGCATGACATTTACTCTGTGGTTCAGTTTCGTTAGCTTGGCATGCTGTCGGTCAGTGTTGTGTGATCACTTAGAGACAGACCTTTGCCGCCGTGTTTTGTTGATAGTTAGCATATCCATTAAAACGGACAATTTTATCATTGGAAACCTTGGATTTGTATTTACGACAGAAGTACTACAGTTAGAACCCGCAGATATATCTGCAGTCAAAACTAAATAATTTCTACATAATGTGTTTTACTGTATAAAGTGCATTGTAGTGCTGCAGCGTGTTGAGATCAAGCAAATTTTAAGACATTTTGCACACTAATAATTGTTAAATATTTTAAGGTGTAATGCTCTGCGAGTTAAATCCTCGTGAAATGTATTCACAGTCAAAATGTACATGAATTTAAATAAACTACAATGCCCCCTTTGAACTGTTATACACTGAAGGTATACAGAGGCATGCGACTGAAATAGCTCATGTAAAGTACTAATACATCAAATAAAGTATTTAATTATATTCCGCCACCAATTTGAACTTAACTTACGCATCAGCTATTTTAAGTTATAGTCAAAAGTCAAACTTACCGCGGTGTCACTTCCCTTCTTCTGCTTCTGTGTGTTTGTAGTTGGCATAATGTCATCAAACTGCTGCTTCACTTCGCAGGTTAACCTCAACGCACACTGAACAGTGTATAAAGTTATCGTTGGTAATAAGGTTTCTTGTTTTTGTGAGTTGTCCTCTGATCAAAATAATTCAGCATCTTTCACGTGTAAAAGACTTCCGGGTATTTTCAAATCTGCCTTCTTGCGCCCCCCTTCGGCTTGGAGCCCAAGATTTCAAATCTCCTGATCAATTCATTATCTTTCAAAAGTCTGTTTAGATTGCCCAGTGCATTTAAGGTAATATTTGTTAGCAATAAGATATTATATTGTCTGTATGCTTGGTTGGGTATTGATTATGATTATTGTTCATTAATATGTCGTTAGTTAGTTGTTATAATCAACAAAAAACATTTTCCGGCTACAAACAGCGGCGATGAACCTTTTTCACGCAAGTAAATTTAATCTAAGCGAAGAATATGAAAAAGGGAACATTCACAAAAAAGACCATTGTGGTATGCGGTTAGAGGCTTGACAATGCGGCACTCAGTGCGCCTGCGCCAATTTACAGGAAGTGTTATTTCTTTAACCAGCTGATAGCCAAATTGTCAACAGTTAAGCCTGCCATACCTGCACTGCTTAAACGACAGTTTATGCGGTAAATATTTTTAATTTTTTCTTACATTAGCTGCATCGTTTCTAGGTGGGAAAGTATTATTGCTATGTTTTATTTGGCGTCGAAATATGAAGCTTAGATTCAGTTTTGTCTCGTCCGACCTGAGTGGTCGAATCGGTGTCCCGTTAGCACATAACGCAAGATAAGGGCTGGTGACCTGATAACATTTACTGTAGGGTAACCTTAACGCTCACCGTGACAGAGTACAGGAATATCACTGCCTTCTGTCCAAATAGTTCACAGCAGCGTTAATGTTAATGTTTAAGCGTGTTTCAAATGACTGATTTACTGCGGTGATGGGTGATCAGCGTTGTTGTCAGTGAGGTAGGAGACAGCAATATGAGGTGCAGCATCCCTGTCAGGCTCAAGTTTGACTGCAGGATTACGGATCATAATTTGCAACGGGCAATATTTTCAAACATGGCCCTGTTTCAGTGACACAGAGTTGTCACACAAGACTGGAAAATGTATACCTGTGTTGGCGCAATGCAATTTTATGTCTTGTTATTCCTTGGTTTCATGCCAAGGAAATCTCCACCCTTTCTTGTTAAACCCTTCTCCTCAGACTCTGTGGCTGTTGGTAGTTGGTGCCTCCTTGAGAATGAAAGAAAAGTGGGTGACAGGCCATGTAAGGTGTGAACACAGAAGACTTTCAGGCTGCTAAGTGTAAAGCAGTGCATCTGCAATGCAAACTTGCAACTTTCTCTTCACTTAAATTCATGTCATCTCAATTCCTCCACATAAAACCACAGTCACAATGCAATGGAAGAGGCCATGTGGTATGGGGAAAATAATAATAGTGTTTATCAGGTAAACCATGATGTAATCTTGCACCAAAACAAAACCTTTCACCCATTTATTCAGACAAAACAAGGAGTGAGGAGAGGTCAAGACACCTAGACACTACACTCTATTTGGAAGGCAGTGCTCCAGTCCAGGGAGGAGGCCCAGCCCCCCTGCCATCTCCTACACGGGCCACCATGAGCTCCAGAGGGAGTGGAGGCCGCTCCAACGGCACACTACCACAGACCAAGATCTGCCAGTTCAAGTTGGTGCTGCTGGGTGACATGGCTGTGGGAAAGTCCAGCCTGGTGCTGCGTTTTGTCAAGGGACAATTTGATGAGTTCCAGGAAACAACCATAGGAGGTAACGACTTAAAATTGTCAACTGTCTATATGAGAACTGTTGGGAGGAAGCTGAGAAGGTGGAGCTTTGATTTGGGCAAAATCTAATGAGGTGATAGAGGGGGTAGCAAAAAGGTAACCTGTCATTTTTCCTCCTTTATGCACAGCTGCATTCCTGGCTCAGTCTGTGTGTCTAGATGATACCACAGTAAAGTTTGAGATCTGGGACACTGCAGGGCAAGAGCGGTACCATAGCCTGGCTCCCATGTACTACCGTGGTGCTCAGGCTGCTATTGTCGTCTTTGACATCACCAAGCCGGTATGGTATAAATAGATAAAATTCATTGCTCACTTGTTTATGTTGGTCAGGGCAATATTGATTTAGTAAGTCATAAACATTTTTTTGGTTTTAACCATCGCTGGCTGGGGTATTTTTCTGACACTCAGGGTTTTTATTCAGCTAATACAGTCAAATTAAAACAAACTATTTTTTTTACCTTTAATGCGGAACCTAAATCACAGTATCAGATAAAAAAAAAAAAATTTAATTCACTATCTGCGATAAAAGCAGTTGACTGTCCTACTATATGCTTCTCTGCACTATCAATTACAGGAAGTGAGCTGCCTGTTTCTTAACAGAGGAATAAATTCCAAAGGTTGTGTTAGGTGTGTTGATGGTTTATCTGACCTTGGAACTTTATTTGTGCAGGAGACTTTTGAGAGAGCCAAAGCTTGGGTGAAGGAGCTGCAGAGGCAAGCCAGTCCTAACATTGTTATTGCCCTGGCTGGGAACAAAGCTGACCTGGCAGAGAGGAGACTAGTAGAGTATGAGGTAATACACTCCTGTCCAATCTGATTGTGAGCTTTAGCCTAAAATAAAACACTAATGGTTATGGTTGGATGGTAATCACTGATGAATACAGGTTGTATAGGTTTTGTTAATTAATGAATATCACTGGATAATAAAGGTTGTCAAACTCATGTGGATGGCAAGTTAATAAAATCTTTTTCTCAGCTTTTGTTTGTGTGAATACATCTAAAAAAGTTAAGGACAGAATAGAGCACAATATTCTATCAAATAAATTGTTGTAATGTCTACATCATTAACTTAAAGCTGAACTGGCTCAGAGATTTATGTAGTGCAGTCTGAAGTCTGCGCTCTGCTGAGCGAGGCTATTTGTAGACAGAAATAATTCAATTCTCTTAAGGGTTAGTCTTTTTTAGTGTTTGAAGTTTCAAATTACTGTTGATGTTATATTTTAATGTATTCGTGAACTGTATGGCACAGGAAGCCCAGACATATGCTGAAGACACTGGTTTGCTCTTTATGGAGACCTCTGCCAAGACCGCCATGAACGTTAATGAGCTCTTCCTGGCCATTGGTGAGTGTCCCTTCATGTTCATTTGAATTAGTAGTGTCATTTCAAAAGAGAAGAAGATTTCAACATAAAGTGTAGGTTTACGCTTGATTCAGTTCAGGCTGTTCTCCTGTCATTTCGCAGTGTAAGTCAGAAACCGTGCACAGACCTTTCAACAGGAAATTAAAACAAATACCTTCACAAGTGATTTTGACTCTAATCCAGATAAATGTATTTTAGGAAGGATTTGAAAAATTTGATTATTTTCAAATGTACTTACCACACTTCCCCCTAAAAAATGACTTCTTTTGATGAACATACAAGTTACATGTACATATGTATCCCAATGATGTGGACTTTGTTGTAGTTTTAACACTCAATTCAAGATTTATGCAAAATATTTGTTTTTAAAGCAATTAGTATTTGAACTCTTCACCCTTTCCTATATCCTTGTAAAACAATTCATGTAAATAATAAAATAATAAATAATAAAAATAATGAAATAAGGATGTAAAAATCATGATTAAGATTTTTCTAGATTGTTGTATGTGTTTTGATTACTTTGTCGTGAGAGAGTTGAGACTGGAGTTACTTTTGATGGCAAAAAATAAAAGCAAACAAAAAAACATACCAAAAAAGACTTACATGTCAAAATATTTTATTTTTTATGTAGCAAAAAAGATGCCAAAAACAGACACCCAAAACCCAACACATGCAGCACGACATCGGGGAGTCAACCTCCAGGACCCGGATGCCCACTCTACTCGAGTCTGCTGTGGTGGGAACTAGATCTCCTCAATTCTCACTAGTACTTCACCATCCACACCACCACAGCAAACCATGTTGTCTCCTTCAACCGACTTACAGGGGTGGGCCTGGTGCAGGGAAACCAAGTATCCACTCACCCCCCCACCCTCCATTCATCCTCCTGTCCAAGCAGACAGAAAATCCGAGACAGAAATATAAAGGAGAGAATCAGAGGAAAGGAAGAGCAAGCAGAAAGGAGGAGAGAGACACAATGTTCCACTTCTGTGTTATCACCAACTGAGACTTCTACATTGGGAAAAATACAAGGGGAGGTATAGGTGAAGACAGAGATTGAGAGGTAAAACAAAGAATGTGGAAGACAGTGGCAACCCTGTTGTAGTGTTAAGCACTAACTGTGAGTTTTCTTTCGTTTTTATTCCACCTGGCATCATTTCAGTCACAGCCCTGTGATTGCTTAAAATGCACAATGAGCAGCACATGCTGCTGAGTGGGCAAGAAAGGAAAGTAGGAAAAAGGGGTCAAGACATAAAATTAAAAGCCAAATGGTTAGGTTGTGGCTGCTTTCTTCTTCTCCTTTATCAGGGCCTGCACCTGCTTGCTTTACCTTGTCTGAGTCCTGAATTAATCCAATCCTGTTGTGAATAATGTCATACACTGTACCACCAGAATGACAGCATAATTCATCATCCCTCTCTGTCCTGCTAGAGCTTCAGGTGTCACATGGAAGACCAATGGCACAGTTTGCCTAACATAAATCAATTTGTATGTATTTATTGTCCAGTGTTTTGACTTGTCTTGACTGCTGGTAGTGATTCCCCACTGTCTCTCTGGCACTACTTTTTCCCACGACTATTCTCCTTTGTTTTCCAGATAGAAACTTGAACTCATCTCGTTAGATGCACGTTTTAACTTCTACAAAGCTCTGATTTAATTAAATAGATTTTATTTATAAGATTGGCTTTTTTACATTGTGTCTCTCAAGTACATTTCATCCAGGAAACTTGCCTGTTAAATTACATTTGACTGCCGAAGTGCACTGTTGCTCAAGCATTTTAGGTTTCAATGCCTTGCATGAGGACTCATGAGAAAAAAATGTAAAGCATCGCAGGCAGTACGTCTGGACAGAAAACATATTTAGACTTGGACATTGCTATTTATGAGCCATTAGCTCTAACTCTAACATTACTTGCCTGTAACAAAGCACATATTCTTTAAAACCCAAAGAAAGGGGTATTGCATCAAATACACCACTTAAGTCCCTGTTTGGATTAAATATCTATAAATAATGTCATTTTTAAATGATCAGTATGAGTGATAGGTCTAACTGCAATAGCAGTAACTGTGGTAATCCATGGTTCTACTCAGATGAAATGATTGGCATAAAATAAATGATAAATACTGTCATTTGATATATTGGGGGCTGATTTATAATGCACCTGTACCATGCGCTGTAAGAGAAAATCTGCCTATCTTGTGTTTGATGTGTCCCTCAATGTCCCTTGTCCTATGGCTAACTTGTTGGTAAACATGAAATCATGGTGATCGTAAATGGTTTAACTAATTTATTTAACCTAATATAATGCTCATAAACAGAGTCGTGTGCTTGGTTGCCGTTCAAAGCTTGGCTGAAGAAATTAGTAAGTAATTGATAAAAACACACACACAAAAAAACAGAAGTGCCTATTTCCAGTTTTATTTTTTCTGTGAATTATGTTTGAGGCGTTGTTTAATGTGCTTCTTAGGCAAAATGTAGGAAAACATTTCTCTGACATCTGCTTGTACCATAAACAAATAACTTGGCACCCTGTCATGGCTCTTTGTATGGATGTAAAGAGATCACGTTGAACACTGTATGTTTATACATTGTCTTAATTTTAAAGAAAGTGTATGTTGATTTTAACAGAGCACACTTGTGGACCTGGAATGGATCATTAAAGGACACTAATCAATGTTATAAAACTGTTTGGTTTAAACAATTACTGGTGTCCAGCAAAATCTTTGCTTTCTTTTCTGATTTACAACCATGCATTTCAGGCATTTTGATAAAGGATCCCAAAATGAGATAAGACCTACAATGCCAATTTGAATCAGTATTTAAACAAAAGCTAAAATTGTCTGTTTTTTCCTGTAGGAAACTATTCCTCATGTACATTGAATAGCATTCATTAATTCAATCTTTATTGATTGCAAGCAGGTTCAGTGTTTTGTGCAACTGAGATGAAAAACGTCATTAAAAATACAACATTTTTCATCAGCACCTTGAGTATGTATAGTGTTTAATAAAGCTGTGAATGACGCTTTGAATGCAGAATGCTGATTGCCTTTCTTTCACTTGCCTCGTGCCTCAGATAAGTGA
>JAPZDY010000005.1:2677204-2696133 GCA_029783645.1 Ctenochaetus hawaiiensis | reverse complement strand
GGTTTATGATGTCATTAACTCATTATTGGAAGGATGTTTTGATTTTCCAGTCTCTAAACTCTCTGTTGTTTTGAATTTTTTATGCACAATATTCAAACCACAAACAATACATTTTTTTTCCTAGAATTTCCTTGGTTTAATTAAAATATATAAAAAAAACATTTTTTTAACAAAGACAACATTTTATAGCTATAACTACCATTCTGTAGAAAAACTAATTCATAGACTAACATTTGTCATGTACAGTCTGTCTTTAAGACATTTTAATATAGCCATATCTTTGCTTTGTTCAGCTCAAGCCAGTAGCTGTTAAAATGCAGAATGTACATGGGTGTAAATGAATGAGGTTTTACAAATCAATATAAACCAATGGAAAACTGTACCACTCTGTGACAAATGGTATGGACTGAGTCCTCAACTTTGATCTTATTACCCCCTGACCTTTAATCCTCACTCTCATCCTCCACGGTTGTATAGATCACCTGGTTCCTCCGCTTGATTCTGGGGGTTGTGCCTCTGCTGCCAGGATCCCCAGTCTCATCGCTGGTGCGTTTTAGGATACGAACAGCTGTGGCATCCTCATCGTTGCCTTCACAGAGCCCTTCCCTTTCCTCTCTTAACTGACACCGGGCTGTGGCAGGGGTAGAGTGGGAGGGAGGTGGCAGGTTCATTAGGTCAGACAGATGAGCAAGTGATGAATCAGATATGGGCTCTGGCAGAACCAAACGACTGGGGGTGTGGATTTCACCCACAGCTACATCAGAGAGCTTATCTCCCTTTACTGCTGTTTTTGAGTTAGACTTGCCCTCAACCTCCCTCTCTACCTTCCCTCCCTCTTCTTCCTCTTCTTCCTCCCACTCATCCTCTATTGTGATCTCATCAGGATTAAATGAACTTGACATCCCTGAAGTGTCGCTCGGGTACTCGCTGGGCTCGTCCACACTTCCTACACTATGTCCATCATCATTGTCCTCCTCCTCCCCTCCAATACTGCCCTGAACTCCCCCCAACTCATCACCGCCCTGCCCAGCCTGGGCATAGATATCTGTGAGACCTAGCATGGCACACAGCTCAGTCGTCTGAGGGTTGCTGTTACAGCTGGGGGCACCATGGGGCTGGGGGTTGCTAGGGTCATAGGGTGGCACAGTCCGGCTGAAGTTATCTGGAATGGCAAGTTCACCACTCAACTCCTCCACCACCTGCATCATAGCTGCTTCTGAAGCTCTGTAGTCCCACCTGATGGGTAAAGACAATCCACAATATAAACAGTATGCCAAACAGGTGTGTCCTTACGTTTAAGTAAACTGCAAAGGAATAAAAACAATGTGAGAAATTTGTTACTGTATGGACTATTCAATTTACAGAAGTTAGACAGTACACAGTAAGTACTTTATGGCTAAAGGTTCTGAAAACTGCCAGACGAACATGTATTGAGGAAAAATAATGACTTATTTGTTTTTGTTAGTAATTGTTTCCAGAGTGATTTGCACTGTTCCATAACAGTAAATAGTTTTTGTGCCTACATAGACTGAGATGGATAGCCTATTTCTCACACCTGTATTCTATTTACTACACAAACTACGTGTGCCTGTTTAAGCCTTTGGCCCTTTGCACATTTTCAGGCTGAGGAAAATATTTCGCTGTTGTCAGTGTTATTATATCACATAAGGCCTGTATCATTAACACTTGTAATAAGTACACTTAATGTTTGTGGCTCTTGTCCTCTGTCCATTGTTTACACCATAAAATGGATTAAAAAACTGTAAGTGGCCTGTTCTTATCCTTGGGTGAGGTTTATGTTTATTTTCACTCTTGACTAATTGCACCTACTTTTCCTTGAAATTTATGACTAAAAATGTGTGTACCGTTCATGCAGGCCATTATTCTCTGGGGGGTTCCAGGGATGTGGGGTGGTCCTTTGTAGACTGTTGGTGGCCTTCAAAATAGCAAGCCACTCTGGATCATACTCAAGACCCTCTGATGAACCTGGTCTTTCTTTAACATCCACAATCTGCAATACAAGTGTTTATAGCTCAGAACCATCACTTCTACATTGTAAGCCTGACTGTGTATAGTTAACAACAAAGCCTTCTCTTACTTGTAAGAATTCCCTATAGGGTAGACATTTATCCAGGGACAGGAACTTGGTTACACGTGGGGTGGCATTACCTTTAGGCTAAAGACAAGAGAATTTACTCAGTTGGCGTAGTACAATGGTAGATGTCTTAGATGTCTAAACACAATTATCAGAATCACAACCTAAAATGTATCATATTGGATATTGACATTAGCAGGAATAAAGTTGTGCAAGAAAAAAGTCTACTCACTGGATGCTGCATTATGGCAGCAAATTTCACATGAAGGTGTGCAGAAAACCAGTAGCTTGGCTGAAGGTGAGCTAAGAGTTCAGCAGCAGCAGGACTTCCCAGAGTGTTGGACTCTACTTCCTGACGCAGAAATTTCTTCTTTCGCAACAATTCTCCTGTACTTCCATAGTAGTAGATTCCACGAGGCCAGTCATGGCTCATAAAAATATCTATGGGCATCTGGATCTTAGTGGAGATAAATATTTCTCAATCAATACACACTATTAAACAAAAAAAATGATAATCTTCTGAACTGTATGCAAAAGAACACATTGAATCTATGATATTTACCTGTTTTAATTTGAATACCTCAACATTTCGGATGTGGTACACACTTCGAAGTGTATCAGGATTGTATGGGGGAAATTCATGGTGACCTTCAACGGCACAATTTTTTTGTTAACATACTGCATGAAGTGCAATACCTCAAAAAAAAAAAACAAAAAAAGCACCTTACCCCTTCTGTAATCACGAGATTTGAAGATTCCAGATAAGCCACCAATTCGTATCCCTTTATAGCGAATAACACCAGCATAGCCTAGGAAAATATGGTCATGTTAGGCCTGGCAATTCATAAATAGAGGGGGTAAGATTTATCCAAACTACTGTCCTCTGGTCCCTACCCAGATAGTAAATGTTGGGTGCCACCCAGCCTCCATAGGGAAGCTCTTGCAGGTGATTGGAAGCCTCATGGTTTCCTCCAATGAAGATGGTCAGAACTGGAGCCTTCTTCTCTCCAGAATAGTATCTGCAACAAAGACAGTAATATTAACATTTTAAATACTTTCACTCACGTGTTTAGGCATAAAAAAGAAAGACCAAAGAACTGACTTGTAAAAGGTCTGCATCATTCTGTATTTGGCTGGTACTGCCATGCACTTCATGTCTCCTTCATTTCGCACTGCTTGGAAGTCTCCGCAGCACAGCAGCAGTTCGACTTCTACCCCTTCCTTCTTCTCCAGATATGCGATTGTCTCATAGATTTTGTCCAGCTCCCCATGGCAACAACCTTCCACTGCAATCTTCATGTTGCACAACAGGAAAGCAGATTCTCAGAGAAGATCACAGTCTTGGTTTGTATTCTGCGCTCACCTAGGGACTGTCAGCCTCCACACCGAGATGCAGAGGTCTGCTCCTTAGTAAATAATCTTTTGGTAATCTGTAGGGATACAAACAAAGTTTAAAATACTAATGATGCTATTTTTTCATTAAAAAGTGTCAAGCATGACAGGAGTGCCTTTATGTCAGTAGGCTTTACAATTAAATGTCAAGTTTGTACATGTTATGGAATATAAATAAGGTAAACAAAAAAAGGACGATGAAAAATGAATGACACGACTCAAGAGAAAAAAAGTGACCCCTTTAGTTTCCCCCCTAGCCCCCAGTACTGTCAATGTCAATGTAAAACCAGTTGGTATGGTAATTTTTTTTATCTTGGATTACTTTAACCCTCGTTAAACAGTTGCTTTGACAACAAATAAACAATGCTAATGATTGTGGTTTAGCACATTGGTAGGCATCATCTGAACTCCACAACAGCTATATAAAAATCAGGGGAATGTAGAGTAATTGGAAAGAACAGTGGGACAGTATACATCAACTGTATATGTGAGGCTGTATAGGCTAGGTGTATTAATATGACAAACGGGGCTGTTTTTACTCAGTATTCAACCCAATATCCGTGTCTGTGAGGCCTTTGTAAATATTTTGTCTACTATTTCTAGTTACGTCCAGTTTCTATCATTAAAAACAACATGGCTGCTGAAATTGCTAACAAAACAGAGCGTGCAATAGCTATCTTAACTACGTATATTATCTATTTCAAGTATAACGTTACTCAGTGTACCATATCGATGCATGCTGAAACATCTCGACACCAAACAGTGAACAATATCTCGCACAAGCAAAGCAGAACACGATGAGCAAACAAATTGAGTACTTACGGCTATTAAAAATAACTGAAGAGAATTTGTGTATGCTACATACAGTGTAAAGTTACAAACTTTTTCTGTAAATCATGTTTTTGTCACAGGTTTGCAGAGGCACGGCAGAATGAATTTTCCCACTTTACCACTCATGGCGCATGCGCAATGCCTTCCCAATTTGAGCAAACCAGTTTAGACCCTCGACAGTAGATTCCACGAAAAGTGTGCAATGTATTTTTATAAAGTTTACGTTATGCTTAGTATAAGATCTAAAATTTGTATCTGTTATATACACAATTTTAACGTATTTTTTATTTCTATTATATGATTTGTACGGGTCAAGTTTTCGTATCGAATCTAACTCAGTAACATCCCCTACGTCACATTTATAAACAATATTTACTTAAATGACAAATCCACTGCCTGACAGAGAGCTCCAAGTTAGCAGTGTTATTTTTTTGTAATTTATCTACGGCTAGCGATGACAGCCGGGCACATTGAGCAATATAGTTATATAGTTTTTAATATAACGACATCGAGGGGTTGAGTAATTAAGCTGTAGTTACTTTTTAAAAGCCGCTCACAGTTGCATTGGGGGGCGGAGTGTCTGCAAAGTGCTGCGCCGATTGGGGCGCTCGATCGGGGGAAGAGAGATGGCGTGCTTGTTGGAGGCCCCTCTCCGCATCAGTGTTCTATCTGTGAGTGTCACTCTCATAGTTAAAAGTAGCACTGTCAACTTTACAGTGTGTGAACTCCAACAGTGTTTGGTCAATATAATTCTATCAGTGATAAAAAGAGTCCTAGAAGAGTCAACATTAGGAGGGTTTACGTCTACTGTTAGCCTGAAAGCTAAGTGAAAGGCTTTGCAACATATAGCACTGTAGCGGTTCGCTACGTAGCTGAAAGTGAGAATGTTTTATGTATGACTTCGCCCGAATGGGCGGGAACGTCTTTAACATGTGCGGGGATACATGCGTTTAATGTGCTCGCTCTTCCCGTCGGCCTTAAAAGAAAACCAAATCAAACGCAGCACTTGTCAGTGTCAGTCGGAATGAGTTAGCAGCTAAGTGCTAAGAGCAAGAGTGCTGTCACCACTGTTCATTTTTGAAAATATTGAAACACATGAAATATTACATTATTCAAGTCGAAAACAAGTTGCAAGAAAGGGCTTCTAAATCCCAGCCGTCCAATATTTTTTGCCCCTCACCATTGCAGGTTGCACATTACTGTAGCAAACTTAACATTGTTAAGATAGCTAACGTGAGGTTCCGAGTAACGTTAGCTAACCACTAGCATACGGTTAAGCTAGCAGAGCTATCATAGACAACTGATTGCCTACCTCTCGACTGTATATAATTAGCCCTGGCAGCAGTTAAAGGGTTAGGTATTGTAATGTGTTCTAGCAGGTGACAACTGTTAGCTGTAACGTATCCAATGTTAATGTCAAAGAGGTAGCAAAAACGAGAAAACACGGTATTAATGTACATTTATGAAACGCCCCCCTCTCTGGGCAGGATGCATATAAGAGGCATTATTTGTCTCCGACTTTCCAGATAACGTTAATATGATATACCAAACTTTATCTGTCGAACTGTACTCTTAAATATGCATTGAAATTTGTAAAGACAAATTTATGAGGGTACAGAATGTGCTGAGCACCGTTGTGAAGCGCGTGAAGACACCAGAAGCTATTTGTTGCAGGATGTTGTTAACTTGATGAGGTGTGCTCCCAAAGGTCATGTGGAAAAGTCTGACTAAAGCTGTCAGTGAAAAAACGAAGTTCTCTGCTATATTATGTAGCAACTTGGTGTCATACCAGCTGGGGCCCTGCCATGCATGCTGTTGTATGTGTTAGCTTACATGGCTGTGGGTCTGCATATGTCTGCAAGCGTTTATATTAGTTGATTAGTCATAGTAGAATTAGTTAGAAAATATTTAAGACTTTGTTTCATGACATTTTTTCTTAAATTCTTAATATTTTTGCCATTACAAAGTAAACCTGATTAGGTAGACATCTATTCCAGCAGTCTCTTTTGCCCAGATTTTCAGTTTCAGTTGTTAAATTGATGTTAAAATGTGAAAAAACTTCAGTGTGCTGAAATCTACACACAGTTTTGGTTGTATTCTGTGTGTGTGTGTATGTACATATTTTTCACTGGACAATATGCAAGCTACATGTGCGCTCTCATTATTTTCTAGCACACTAGTTCTACCTTGAAAATTAACATGTGTATGAATTATGTCACTTATGCTTCTGTTATTATTTGTCCTCATGCAGGAAGTCACTGCCACTAGTCGCCATTATGTTGACAGACTGTTCGACCCTGACCCACAGAAAGTGCTGCAGGGAGTCATGTAAGTCCACTAGCACTTGATATGTAAAGGTTGACCTCCCGGGTAGGGAAGCCAAGTGCTGAAATGTGTTAGGTGATTAAAGAATTTACTCTGCAGAAAACATGACTGATGGTGGTGTTCCTCTGCAAGCATGGAGATCTTAATCACAGGCTTCAGTGAGACTTTCTGTGTCAAAATGCATTTCACTCCCCCGTGTGATTTCATATCACTCTGTTACTCTCGCTGTAACTCTCACTCTCTGTCTCAACTGCAGTGACCTAGACTCTGCCTATTTCATCTTTATTTTTAACTTCTGAAGAGACTAGCTCTGGTTACGGCTTGTACCGCTCCACTAGCTGAGCACCTGACTGAATTGACTGCCTGTTAAAGCTGTACTTTTCCACCAGCCCCACTCACCTGCTATTTGATATTGTGTGTGGCACTTGAAGAGTAGAGAAAAGCTGCAGGAAAACAGAATGCAGTGAATACAAAAATGCTCATTCTATGCTCTAAAAGAGTTATATGGTACGATTTCTTGATGGAAGCCTTTTCGGCTTAGTTGTGGCTCAGGAGGTAGAGTGGGTCGTCTATCTTTCAGAAGGTTGTCAGTTTGTTTCCTGGCTTCTCAATTCAACATCTTCTTGTAACTCTACATCTTGTTGCCTTCTTTTCTTGTGACCTTGTGTTTGTGTGTTTGATTTCAGTGACATGAAGAATGCTGTCATAGGAAACAACAAGCAGAAGGCCAATCTTATCGTCCTTGGAGCTGTGCCAAGGTATGTCTCTGCACTTTTTCACCTGCACTCTCTCCTTCATTATCTTTCTTCCTACTTCTTGTTTTCTGAGCATAAAATTGTTGCTCAGGTACACTCATTGACTGTTATGGGACATAACATGCTTCTTTTCACAACATGTCTTATCAAGAATTACAATGTCAAAAAATACAGAAGCAGAATTGTTTATGCTTAAGAGTTCAACTTACTAACAATATCTACCTTGTAGTTCATGGGTAACTCAGCACCCTTTGCAGAGAATTTTCTTGATTGTGTGTCTTTGTTCATTGGTTCCAGGTTACTATACCTGCTCCAGCAGAGCTCATCTAGTCTAGAGCTACGGACAGAGTGCTCTGTGGTGCTGGGCAGCCTAGCCATGGGCACTGAGAACAACATCAAGTCCCTGGTGGACTGTCACATCATCCCCGCCCTTCTTCAAGGTTGGGTGATACCACACACACTCATGCATACAATACTTGGTGCTAAGGACAACATCTTTTTTGATTTGAAGAGACAAAGACCTATACAGTGCCTGTGTTTTGTGCTTGCAGGTCTCCTGTGTCCAGACCTGATTTTCATTGAAGCTTGTCTTCGATGTCTCAGAACGGTTTTCATAAGTCCAGTCACTCCTGTGCAACTGCTCTATACTGTAGGTTTTCTTTTACAAGTTTTTGCATGCTACGTACAGGAGCACCAGTAAAATTTTGGAAATACCTTTCCTGATCAGCAAGCATACTGAACGGGCACAAGTCATATTCTTTATGAAATTAATAATTAATATTTTTTAATTATGCAATTTAATGTAATTATTACATGAATGTGTACCGTAGCCTGGTCTAAACAAAACAGTATAGCATTAACAAATACTAAGCCAAGTGTGCACAAAATTCTAAATCTAAACAAATTCAAATATTTAAATCTGATAAAATCCTGCGTAGTGAACCAAAAAAAAAAACAGACAAAAAACCACAACTGCATCATTAATTATTGTTTCCTTGTTGGAGACTCAGCCATTTAAATATGAAAGCAAAGCAGTAGTTAAAAGAAACAAAAACTTAAATTAATTTTCTTTTCGTTATAAGAGCAATCATTTCATGTTGCACAACAAACAAGTGGTGCAATGAGAATATCAAAAACAGTGATTAAGGCAGATTTCAAGTGTTTGTTGTAATTTTTGAAACAAATTGATGCAGAGGCAAAGTAATTATAGTAATTAGTAGAGTAATTATTGGTATTTTAATACAGTAGTATGGACAAGACCAATTCTAATATTTCCCATCTCAAGTTTATATTTGTGTGTGTGTTTTTTTTTTTTTAAGGACTCCACTGTGATCCCCCATTTAATGTCTCTACTGAGCCGCTCACAGAGAACCCAGGAGTACATCACACAGATCTTCTCCCACTGTTGTAAGGTATTTGTTGGTATTTGTTTGCACAAAAACACAGTGGAGTCCATTGCACTTGTTGCCATGCCAAGATTTACTGTTGATTGGATTTTTGTTATTTCAAGACCCCGGAGCACCAAACGGTTCTTTTCAACCATGGAGCCATCCAGAATATTGCTCCCCTACTAAATTCACCCTCTTATAAGGTAGATATCACTGCTGCTTTGTGAGCTTATGTATTTACCCAAATTGATGTTGTGATTTTTCACTCACAGTTACTTTTACTCAGTTACTAGTTTATTTTTCTTTGCTTCCAACCCAACTGCCTCTCCAGGTCCGGATGCAGGCGTTAAAGTGTTTCTCAGTCCTGGCTTATGAGAACACTCAGGTCTCCATGACACTGGTGAATGGTGAGGAAATTTCCTCGTCTTCTCTCATCTTCCTCTGTGTGTGGCTGCAACTCAGGGGGTAGTGTCATTTACTTACCAGAAGGTCGGCAGTTCAATCCTCAACTCTTTCAGTATGCACACTAAAGTGTCCTTGGGAAAGATACTGAACCCTAAATTACTGGTGTGTGAATGTGTGTGAATGGGTTTCTGATCAGCAGGCTGGCATCTACCTGCCCTTAGTGTAAATGGGTGAATATTGACTTTGGTTGTGAAGTGCTTTGGGTAGTTAGAAAACAAGAAAAAAAGCTATGTAAATGCAGTCCATTTTCTAGTCCATTACTCTTCTTGTATAAACTTCACTTTTTGACCTCAGTTTATCCTTGTCTCCGTTGCTAGTGCTGGTGGATGGTGAGCTGCTTTCTCAGGTATTTGTTAGAATGATGCAAAGGGATCAACCCATTGAAATGCAGCTAACAGCAGCCAAATGGTAAGTGGCAGAAAACAATATTAACTAACATTGTGTCAAAAAATGTTTGTATTTCTCATACAATTATTTTTGCTTGGATATGACCTCTCCTCTCTCTCTGTGACAGTCTAACATACATGTGTCGAGCGGGTGCCATCAGGACAGATGACAGCTGCATAGTCCTGAAGGTTAGGCTTTTCTGAGTCCTCTGCAGCTGCCCCTCTAGTCATTGTTATTATTATTGTTGTTACAATAATAATAGGCATCAGTGGCACTTAATTTGCTCTGTGTTACTTTTTTAATGTGCATATAACTTGTTATTTATCCAGACCCTGCCGTGCCTCGTTCGGATGTGCAGTAAAGAGCATTTGCTTGAAGAGAGAGTTGAGGGTGCAGAAACGCTGGCCTACCTTATGGAGCCAGACGTTGAGCTGCAAAGGATTGCAAGCACAACTGACCACCTGGTAGCCATGCTTGCGGACTACTTCAAATACCCTAGCTCTGTGTCTGCTATCACTGACATCAAGAGGGTGGGTCATTGTGCCTTAGTGAGACCTTTTCATGTAACATCATCAGTGAAAATTCAGGTAGTTAACTCAGAGTTAACTAGAGACCAAGTTTTTGGTCTCAGAAAATCTGTTCTGCTAAACTCTGAGTCAGTTACTATGGCAACATTGTCCATTAGGCTAACCTGCTCCCTGCTGCCATAATCACCACCAGAATAAGTTATGAATCTATAATCATTAGTGTTTATGAAAGTTGTGAATTGCAGTTTTTGTTTCCTAGCAAATAATTAGTAATGCCAGTTAGTATTATTATGTCTGCATCTAATATATCAAAATGTCTGATAAGAAATATTTGACCTATGTAACTAGAAGGATAACATCTTTTAACTTAACATTCTGTGACCTATTACATTATACACCTGGTTACATTTTGTCCTCTCTGTCCAATGCAGCTGGACCATGACCTGAAGCATGCACACGAGCTCAGACAAGCTGCTTTCAAACTCTATGCCTCACTAGGCTCCAATGATGAGGACATCCGCAAAAAGGTGACCTTTGTCAGTGTGAGGTTTGTTTGCTTTTGTAATTGTGCATATTAATTTCTATATTCTAATTAGTCTCTTAATTTTTTTTCTTCAGATCACAGAGACTGAGAACATGATGGACAGGATAGTCAGTGGTCTATCAGAGTCCAGCATTAAAGTTCGTTTAGCAGCTGTCAGGTACGGTGTAAAGCGAGTCTTGCTCTGTTTTCTCCCCTTGATGACGACACACTGATTTCTTTCTTTCTGGCTCATTTGCAAATAGTTCCCTTTTAAAATTCCCCGTAAAACCCATACCAAGAATTTGCATGCCCTTTAAGAAACAAAAAATTTCTACAAAAAATAATATGCATATTCTGTCAGTGTTTCTTCTGTCATCCCCTTCGAATGTATAATTTACATCAGAATACATTAGATAACAGGTTGTATTATATTTTTTTAAAACTTTTTCCTTGAAAATATACTTTTCTCTCTACCCACGGTTTACTCTTAAGTATTCACTTGTCTTTTTCTCTTTAGTCTTATCTATGACCCAAATGGGACTTAAATATAATTAAAGTAGGTACTAAAATTGTGTAGTTTATTTTACATTTTGTTGCAAATTTTGTGATATCAAATCTGGATAATATATCAAACTGAAAACATTTCTTCCAAAAGTCATTCAGCTGTGACTTAATTTTTCCCATGTTTGTGTTTGTCTGTTTTTGTGTTTTCCTTCAGGTGTCTTCATAGTCTTTCACGGTCAGTGCAGCAGCTGAGGACAAGCTTCCATGACCACGCGGTGTGGAAACCTCTTATGAAGGTCAGTGGAGTTTGAAGGAAACAAGTTCTAGTGAGTGCATAAAGAAAGGAATATCTTTATACATGTGTGTAGAGGAGGAAATTGTATTTAGGTACTTCGGCTCTCTGGATGTGTGCATGATGCAAAGAGGTAGAGTTGATTTCCTTTCAAAATACCCTCAAGTTTCAGTCCAAAGAGCTACTTTTAAGGAACCAAAAAATTCCTTGAACTTCTTATATTAGGCAAACTAGTCCACTGACATTAAAAAGTGACGTAGGTTTTTAGCATAGTTTTTGTGTGCAGTGATGACTGCAACAATGTCCTGAACTTCTTTGTCTGTCAGTCTGTTGAAGGGTCTCTTCTGTAACTCCATATTAATAGGTCCGAGGACAATGAACAAAAAGCTAACTGGTTTGGATCTACATTTTGCTCAGTAGTAACGGCAGTGGAAACATGACTTAAGTAAATAAACAGGCACATACAGAGTAATGTGGTGTGTTCTTGTTGTATGCAGCTGTTACAGAATGCCCCAGATGAAGTCCTGGTCATGGCCTCCTCCACACTATGCAATCTACTGCTGGAGTTCTCACCCAGCAAAGAGGTGCACATTCACACACACAATGATACATACTAAAGACGAACAAAGAGAACTGAATTTTATTCCTTTAATATTGAGAGTATTTGTGTTTGCTTATCTGCAGCCCATCTTGGAGTCAGGAGTGATTGAACTACTATGCAGTCTGACCCAGAGTGACAGTCCTGCACTCAGGGTCAATGGAATCTGGGCCCTGATGGTGAGAGAGGGAGGATGGGCTTGTCACAAGCATCAGACTTTTGGTTAAATGAATCTGTGCTTTCCAGGACAGTAAATGTTTGGATATAATGTTACATATTTTCTTTCTCAATGCGTTTTATCTTTTTTTTATGCCCTAATAAAGTATGTTGCTGAGTGTGAAAGTGTAATGTAGCACAACCATTGATCTGTTTTACATTTGAACACAGTTACTAAAATAGCCAGATTATTTCAGACCAAATGTACATGTTTGTGTGTCTGTGTTAAGAACATGGCGTTCCAGGCAGATCAGAAGGTGAAGGGGGAGATCGTTCGGTGTTTGGGTACAGAGCAGTTGTTCCGCCTGCTATCGGACCCTGACACCAATGTGCTGATGAAGACCCTGGGTTTGCTGCGCAATCTGCTGTCAACACGCCCAGTAAGAGAGACAAACATACATACACATCTATATATATATATCTATATATATCTCTATATATATCAATATATCTATCTATATCTCTCTATATATACATATCTATATATAGATATATATATTTTTTTATGTAGAGGAAAGATGTAGGTAAATATGAGTTAAACAGAACAGAGTTCATAACAGTGAGCAGAGTTTACAGATTTTTGAATTTTCTGCAATATGGGGACTTGGTATGTGTTTGCAAACATGAAGAGATGGTAGTCTGACTTCCACATTTGATCGCTCACTAGCCTAGGCAGGCCATTGTTTTTCTTCCTCAGCTGAGCGGCTGTCACTGCAGGTGACCTCTGTGAGCCTCCATCTGCTCGCCGAACCACTCACTTTTGTCCATCCGTCAGTTTAAGAGGGACAGAACTGATGTTATTGTTCAGTTCAAAGGTGTCTTGCAGTGTAGCTTCCTCATCAGCTCAATCCAGGAAGTCCTTCTCTATTCCCCTTCCTCACTCCTTCAGAGGAACTCATCTGCCGCCTTAATGAGTTGGGCCACACACAACACCCCCCCGTCTGTTATGTCGGTTATGTTATGCAGCCAACTCTGCATCTTTTAGGCTCACTATCACACTTATGTCTACAGATATAACTTACTTTAACAGTGGCCAGGAAATAAAATCCATATCCATCTCAAGAAGCTATTTTAGCGTACACAAAAAGACCTACCTGCATGAGGAAAGTATCTTTTTTGCGTTGTCATGTGTATATGTTGACTGCTTTTGTTTGCAAATTGCTTCCTGACCTGTTCAGTACTGTGGTCAGAGATGTACCACAGGGACTGTTATGGTTTGTTATTGAAAAGATGTAGTTGGGCAAGAGGGTGCCAACCTTGAAATTTCCCTGCTTTCTTTCTTACTCCGTAGATTTTAATACACACACCCTGGTATGTGCTGAATGTTCATAAATATTGTAGAAGTCTACAGCATGCATACTGATTTTCTCCTGCTTATTCTCCACTCCTGACTGTCATGTTGTCAGCACATTGACCAGATCATGAGTTCTCATGGGAAGCAGATCATGCAGGCAGTGACCCTCATCCTGGAAGCAGAGCATAGTATAGAGGTCAAAGAACAGGTGAGCACGTCTCTGCTTCATGTTTACAAATGGTTTTAAGAAAAACCCGCATTGCAGAGTTATTTTAACATTCTGCAGGTCTTACTATAGGCTTTTTGCCTGGGGTCAGTCTTTATTCACTTAGGCATGTTCAGAGGTGTAGTGGTATTTGTAGCACTAGAAGCACATCAGAGAGAACTAGTTGACAGTTTAAGTTTGCTCTCTGAATCCTAAAGAACAAAATGCTCAAATACCAGCACTGATGTAACACTTCTCTTTTCTGGCAGACACTGTGCATCCTAGCCAACATTGCTGATGGCAACACAGCCAAGGAACTGATAATGACCAATGACGACATGCTTCAGAAAATCAAATACTACATGGTACAGTATATCATACCAGCTGCTTTAGCTCATCCCTTTTCTCTGATTATTGGATCAGGTATTTGATGTTATTGCAACATTTTGTTGGACCAACTGAAAAACTGTACTATCGGTTGTTCAAATTAGTAGATAGAAATCCTATTGAGAGCACAGAGGTGTACTGAGACGTAAGATTAGTGGGTGAGCAAAGCCAGAGTTTTCAGTGACACAAAGGTGGCTCTCTTTTAACCTGGCTAGATCACCATGGTAACTCATGCTTCAGAACTAACCTGCTAAAGACCAGATGATGTTCAGGTTTTAGCTTTAAATCAGCAAAAAGCACCTTTCGTTTATCACCTTTGTTGGAAATAGTGACCTTCTTTAGTCATAGTTAATCTATGAGCAAAACAGAATCACAGTTAATAGAGTCTGATAAGGATGCAAATAAATTGATCATAACATTACATTATTGATAACACTGAATGAGGCTCTGCAATTGCATTTGCACTTTCTGTACGTGTCATGTTGATTTCTTTCTTTTTTAACTTTTAGAAACAAATAATACAAAGGAGAGCACTTCTCTCCTCTGCATTATTTGCTAAAACTTGTTACTTTTAGCCTGTTTAATGGTATTTTTATATTCTTAATAGGTGGAAGTAGGCATCTCACGATCTTTCCATCTTGTGTAGTACTAGAGTCAAATGATGCACCAAAAACCCCATTTTATGGGAAAGAGCACAGAGCTTGAGGAAGAAAGCCTGGGGTAACAAATCCAGTATATAAGCACTGTGGTCGCACCTGTTATGTCTGACTGGGGTTTTTGGTTGTTTTGAGCACACTCCCGCTATAAAAGCCTGGCTGTGTTGAACTTGCTTTGTACTGAATCCTCCATGTGAACTGTACTGTTGTTTTCCTGACTTGTAATTTGTCTGACTTTGCTTTTCTCACAGGGTCATTCGAATGTGAAACTGCAACTCGCTGCCACCTTCTGCATCTCAAATCTTATCTGGAATGAGGAGGACGGTAAGGGACACTCCACAGTGTGGGGAAGGAGGAATTGAAAACAGAGCAAGAGTAGAGCAAGAGGCCAGACAAGAGAGAGCATGAAGTGGGACGTGAGGAAAGCCAAAGTTTTGTCATTTCTCATGAAAAGTTGTAGTGCTGATGGTTTATTTAAAATAATGTATCTAAACAAAGGTGATTTGTAACCAACCTGTTAGCTGCATCTGAAAACAGTATCAAACCAAGTAAAGATCCTTTTTTTCTGGTCTCAACTTGAAGATAGCAAGTTATTGTACTGGGACTGTAATCACAAAACATTTGATCTTAACATTAGGCGGACTTCTAGAAAGCACTTAAAAAGTCTCATTCAAGAAATTTCTCTGAGTACCTTTTAATAAAGATGCTGAGACAAACTTTTGAATTTGGAGAATTTGGAATTTGGGCTGTATTGACTCCATGTCATGTTTCATGAAACTGCGTTTGGTCTCGGGTTGTTTTTGGTCCTTGTCGGTAAATTCATGACAGAAAAACTGTAGGTGGTATGTTGCCATATCACATTGAAGACTTCAAAATAAATTGTATGTCAAGTGTCACTGAATTAACATGAAACAATGAGAAAAGTAAACAAAGTTTATAGGCTACCATTTAGTGACTTATACAATCAGGTCCATAAGTGTTAAATGAGTGACAATTTTTTTTTTAATTTTGCTTCTTTCCACTATCCCAATGGATTTGAAATCAAGCAGTCATGATGCTTGTCTAGACTTTCAGCTTTTATTAAGTAAGGTTAACTAGTATTGCATTAACCTTTAGAAATTACAGCCGTTTTACATAGTCTCAGTTTCAGAGACTAAAAAGTAATTGGACACACCAGCATAATTGTAAATGTCAAGATTATTTTCATACTTGGAGAAAAATCCTTTGCACTCTATGACTCCCTGCCTCTGCCTCCAGTTTTATCTTAAATAAGTGAAAAGCATGCTAAGCTCAGTTAGGGTCAGGTCACTGACTTGGGGATCGAAGATTATTTTATTTCTTTGCCTTGAGAAGCTCTTGGGTTACTTGCGCAGGAAACTTTGTTCATTATTCATCTGCACTTTGATGTGCTGTCCTGTTAGTTTTGCAGTATTTGGCTGACCCTCATGAATGAATTTAACAAATAGTGTAGTCCTTTAGATGTCAGAATTCATTGTGCTACTTCTAACAGCAGTTACATCATCAATAACACCAGTGACTGATCTACTGGAAACCAGCCGATGCCATAACATTGCCCTCTCCATGTTTGACATGTGATGTGGCATGCCTCAGATCATGGCCCGTTCCTTTCATTGTCCACACTATTCTTTTTCCATCATCTTGAGAAATAATACTCTACTTTCCACTGTCCAAAGATCAAAACAGCTAGTTTTTTGATAATCTTTCATTTTAAGCAGTGTTCAACAGCAGCTCAGGTCAAAGTAAAACAAATGTGAAACAAATGGTGCATCTCTACTCGACTCGGCACGTGATAGACACCTGCGCAGAGTCAGTGCACAACAGCACAATCACAGAACTGTTGGAGGGAGTTGTCAAAGCTCTTTCTTACAATAATGTGAATACAACTTCATAGAGAGAACAGCTGAGAAAATTTCCCTTAGATCTGATCATTAACTTTGCCATCTCAGCTGTTTACACATCAACCACAGTTTCTGCTTCTAAAGATTTCAACAAACATTGTGTATCTTTTGCTCTGGATGATGAGGTGGTACGTGTTTTAGATGGAAAGTAAAATCTCAAGTCCACAAAAGAGATCATGGTGCACTAAAAGCTTAAGAGAAATGGGACTGTAGCTGTTGGTAGATGTCTGTATATGCTGGAACAAATGAATCTTGATTTGTGTTTTATGAAAATGTGTCCTTAGGTTCTCAGGAGCGTCAGGACAAGCTGAGAGAGATGGGCTTTGTGGACATCTTGCACAAACTAACCCAAGCCTCTGACCCCAACCTCAGTGACAGGTGGGCCAGAGTAGTGAATTATTAAATACAGGAGGTTGTCTGTCATGAGGCACTGCTGAACAGGGTGCACTGATAGTGTTTCTCTTTCAGGGCGAAAACAGCGATGCAGCAGTACCTAGCATGACTACAGAGGAGAGGGATCCCCTACTGCCAGCCTAACTAACAATTGTCAGGAGGACACCTGCCATTGGTTCTCTTGTTTCTTGTTTTGTTTAATCTCGAGGCTTGTTCTGTTGCACAAAGACACCTTTTTTGGACCTGTGGCTGGCCTCCCTTCACCTCTCACACACCTCCCAAATCCACCAACCCAACCAAGCCTCAACAGTTTTGCTCGCTCCAAACCCTAATCTTGGAGACTCTGAGACCATGGTTGTTGGGAAATCATTGGTTAGGAAGGGTTCTCCTGTTGTTCTTTTTCAACCATGAAGTGATTTTTTTTTTTTCCTTTTGGGACTTTATGATTTGAGGTTTGTGATCTTTTCTTCTTTTGGATTGAAGCTGCCTGAAACCAGCGCCACCTCGGTGCTTTGGACTCCTCATAGTGGAGATTCCGGTCTCAGATAGTCAGACCGCAAGGTCTGACACAAGAGCAGGGCTGTTGGACAGTAAAGCTTCCCAGTTTTATTTTAAAATTTTTTAAGTAATATGACTATTAATATTGATGTTTCCTTTTAAGGCGTCACAAGCAAAGGACACATTTGGAAAAACAGACTGCCTATTTTGAAATTTTGGGTGTTTTTTTTGTGGATACATACCTCGTAAATATATAAATATATATAAATATATATATATAAATATAAACATAAATATATATTTTTGGACTTTTATTTTCCCCTGACCCTCTGTTGTTTCATTCATTCTCTCTAAACCATGATTTATTGGCACAGTAGGGTGAATCCACTGCAGTTTGATTTATGTATGTACCTGACTTTAAACATGGTCTATAGAGGAGAATAAATAAATGTAATTCTCCTGATTTTTTTTTTTTCACCGCTGTGGTTCTGCTTGCACTGGAGCCTGTCACTTCTGTCCAAAGTCCTTATGATCCCAATGGGAAATGTAGTTCCAGAGTGCTAACTCTGACCTGCCCAGTAAGTTATTGGTAGACATGAGTACACAGAAGCCCTGAGATGAGAGGATGCATGTATTCTCACACCTCAGTTGAATAAGACCTTATGTCCGTGGTTGTTAGTGCATTCTTTGCAGACCCCACCTCTGTGTGTTTGTCAAAATGATAAATAAAAGCACCTGGGTGTTTTGAAAGAAGCTAGCATTGACAAAGTATGTCTAAGAAATAAAGGTAATACAATTAGACAGGCCCCTGGAGGGTAAGGCACTAAGTGCATCCACAGCAGCAGAAACAAGCTCTATATTGTTTTTCATCCCTCTATCATATCATTTCTTCCCAACCAGATATTTCTAGATTGTTGTTCCCCAACATTTCAAACCTTATTGAACTCTGATAGAATGAATGTCACCATTCAAAATATATGCAGACCTGAAGAAGGATTTCTTCTGTGTTGTGTCTTCTTTCTCCTTTTAGAGTACACTGTATTTACTGTTATGTTTTACCTCAAAATCTAGTCCCAATTTAAGCAGAGGAGTGTAGGGTTTCCTAATGTGTTCGCATAAGGACAAATGAAGTTCACATTGTCAGTACAGTGGACTTCCCCAATTTTATTGCCTCATGTTTTTCTACTGAGTCCCAGTGACAGGTACAAACCCCATCTGCGGTGAAGTTGGGACGTTGTTTAAAATGTAAATAAAAACAGAATGCAATGATTTACAAACC
>JAPZDY010000005.1:2646911-2660523 GCA_029783645.1 Ctenochaetus hawaiiensis | reverse complement strand
TTAGAGTGACAAAAAGAATTGGATCGGTATCAGATCGGTATCGGCCGATCCTCAAGGCTGCAGTATCGGTATCGGATCGGTATGTGAAAAAGTGGTCCCGAGCCATCCCTAGTATTTACTACTAATATCACTGTGGAAAATATAGCAAAGTTAAGATTGTGTAGCTAATCCCTGAAATCTGCAAAATTTCTATGATGCCTGTGGAGCAAATGAGCTTTACGGCCTCATCTCATCCATCCATATTATCAGCAGCACAAATAAGAACCAGAAATGTCCAACTGCCTACAAACGCCTTCATTCATTTAGACGTCTTTTTCAATATCTATACTCTGCCATATGTGAAGTCTGATAGCAAGACTTCCTGCATCTTTATTCACACTGGATTGAAGGATTATTCTGTACAGCCTACAGGCTCAACACTGTGGGAAGCCTTGACTCTGTGTGTGTGAGTGTGTGTCAAGCATGGTGATAACTCTTGCAGGCAGCAGCTCTTTATCAGCTCTCTTTCAGCACTCCTTTCACTCTTGCTTGAGTGATACACACACACATACACACACAAAAACACCACCACACAAGCACCTCTCCTTTTGTCCTTTCCGTCCCCCCCTTTTCCTTTTATTTCTCATCAAGCTAAGTTTTCACTCACATTGTTTTGAATCTGAGAATATTAATGAAGTCCTCTTATTGTTCTTATTCAGTACAAATAAAATATTTATTCAACGTTGGGATTATTTTTAATTTCAGCAGTGTGTTACTGCCATTTTGTGGACGTAGTAATGAAGGATTCTCCTTCATTAGCTTTGACCACAAAGTCCCCCTCATCATTGTTGGGACCTACATGTATCTAGAGGCACATAACCAGAGTGAAGCAAAATATCTACTGAACACACTGTTCCCAGCTAGCATATCCTCTTTGCTTATGCACGTCATGTGCACCAGGACTGGCTGATGTGCACAACAGCAAATATTGTTATATCATTTACCAAATAACTCTATATCAATGATTAGGCAGTGCTGTGGGGTGGACTGCTGGAGCTTTCACATTAACAAAATGAAATTTTTTGATTAATAATCATCAGTAATGTTTGTATGATAACAAAGTGGGTAAAAGCAAATGCTAAATAAATAGAACAGCTGAAACAGCCTAGTCACATAAGAAAATTACATTATTTTCCTTTATGCAGCCTTCGAAACCAGAAGAGACATATTATGATATAACACTGTCCAAGATCTAAGATTATATTTTGTCTCCTTTTACAGTAATGATATAATATCAATATAATGCCTAGCCCTTCTCTATTGCATTCCCATTACACACTCAAGTGTTACCGGAAAGCTGTTTTTGTCCCTATTGAGACTCTTTAATATTCAAATTCTTTTGGCAGATTACACAATAGAATAAGATCACTGTAAACACAACAGTGTTTGCCAATGTAAGCATTGTGCTCCTGGGTACAACAATGTGCACATCAGCCTCAACTTTTCTGTGTGAAACCATTATCCTCTCCCTTTGACTTACCCAGAATGGCCAGCACAGTGTTGTCTTTCAAGACCTCCATGGACCCTGAGCAGACAAAGTAGATGGCCTGCAAGGCGTCTCCCTGCCGGATAAGGAACTCGCCTGGAGCACAGAAGGATGTCTTGATAATAAGGGACAGGGAGCGCAAGCAGCCTCTGCTGGCCGACTCAAACAGGGGCAGCTGGAGCAGCTCCTTGTTCAGGTGCATGGCAATGTCGGCTCTCAGCTCATCTGGGAAGTCCTTCAGTAGCTGTAAAGTGAGAGGGGGATGATGCTTAACAGGTGTGATTTAAAGTAATCTCAAAGGGAAGCAAGGCAGAGGAAGTTTAGAAACCACTATTTTTAAATTGTCAATTCAGTCAAAAATAAAAACAAAGTCATTTATTCCGACCCACTCACTTTTAAGAGAATACATTAACTTCAAAGCCCTTTGTAGATTTTTCAGAAATTATTAAAAATATAAAATACCAGGTAATTAGAAAATGTATTTTGGTGCTTTTCAAATGCGATTTTCCAGTGCATGTAGCATAATAAAGGGTTTACCATTTTATCAGAGTGGCAGCAAAAACCTCAGATGCAACTTCCTCAGAGTCTCAACTACTGAAAATAAAAATAGGAAGCTCTTGGAACTCTAGTGTTAATTATTTTATTTATTTATTGCATTTGAAATGCAAAATGCATTTATTGAATAATAGGTAAGGTGTTGATGAAATCAGTATACAGAGCAATACTGACACACACATTAGTGTTTCATGTGTGTTGAAGTAAATGTAAGTTTTCACCTCACCTCACTAACGTCTATTCCATTATTGACCGACCATGTAGTCTGGAAACACTCGAGCATGCGCTGTTCCAAGGCCTTAGGCAGCCGATGGACTCTGATGAAGTCCTTCAGGTCCTTGGTGCGGGTGTGGTAGAGAGACCGGCGTGAGTACATCCTCTGGATGATCGCCGTCACATTACCAAACACCACTGCATGCATCAGTGCTGGAGACAGAGGAAAGGTTATGTGTTTTTAGTGTGATACTGATATGTTTAGAGAGTTACTCGGTTGGCTTTTTAACTTGTCAGCCCTAAAAGATATCCCATAATGCTTTTTCACAGCAAGAAGCCTTAGAGGACATCTTTATAAGCCCCGAGAAGATAAAGAGCACAGGGCTTAAATGGACTCGCTCTTAAACCACTATAACACACTGCCTTCAGTGGATTACTACTTCTACAAAATGGCAGTAACACACTACTGAAATAAAACATAATCTCAATAATGAATAAATCTTTTATCTGTAGTGAACAAAAAAAATGAGAGGACTTAATATTCTCAGATTCTAAACAGCTCTAATCCCAGTAAAAGCAATGAGTCAGTGTGGGTGTGGTTTAATATTCACCAAATATTTTAACAGTCACAGTCTGGTTTGCATCAAATGTGAAGACAGCTGCCCAACAACCATCCGGTGAGGACTGGAATCATATGTTTTTACTTTCTTAAGTCTTCTGCACAGTGGTTACTCCCCCTTAATTTAATTCTAGTCCAATTGGAAAAGCTGCTGACACAGCGTTCAGACCAGGACACTTACACAGCCCACTGAGACCCAGTCTGATGACATTATTTAAGGATGGCTGCTCCTTCAAGCAGGGTTTCCCACCTCATATTTCAGAATATTCTTGTGCCAAAAATCTATAAATATCATTCGGTTACAGCTGAACGGCACCCACTGGGGCAACTCAGAGGCAACGCACCACAAGAGCTCTGAACTTGGAATGGGGATATAATTCTGCAATAAAATGAAGCTATTGTCTCCTCTCTACTCCTCACTCTGATTTGTCTAACTTGGACGGTAAACCTAACTGTCTGTGCAAGGTTATTAAAATCAATTCCACACAGAAAACTCCCCCTCCAAAACCCAAATTTATTAAAAGGATGAGGATAGCTTTATTTATTTATTTATTTTTTGTTATAATCAAAAATATAATGAAAAAACCAAACCAATAGTGTTACTGTGACTTTAAATACCCTCTGACTCTCCTACTTCGACTCTTGCATTTATCTCCAAGCTCACTGGTTCCTACTGATGACGTAAATAAAAATGTCAGGTCATGGTTATCCAAGGACGGTTAAATCTGGGTCCACTGGACCTGGTGGTAAATACTCACCTCCAAAGGTCTTCTCAGATTTAAATGTTTAACCCAAAAGTGCTGTAACACCAGAATTTTAACCTTTGAAGAGTCATTATGAAGGCCATCATTAACCATTAAATTTTTTTTTTCCCTGGCTGTATTAAGAACTCTCTGTAGTTTTTGGAATCACCTCAGGTTATGTATAATGGCTGTCTCACATGAGACCATGTGTGAATGGATCTTAAATCTCCTGGGAAAGAATGAAAGGAAGTCAACGTAGGCGGGTGATAAGTGGTGTCATAGACCTCTTCCTCTGTTCCTCTCTTTAGACCAAAGTCATCTCCTTGATATCTCTTTCAGTGGTCTCTCCTCCCATTGAAAATATACACATTGTTGGCCTTTTTTTAAGGTTTACATAAACTGCTGAGCTTTGAACTGTGAAATTAGCATTCCTGTGTTGAGATATACTTTTTTAAAAAAAGGGTATTTGGTTTTCCTGATCCATATGTCCGTGCATTATTCATTGCATCGGATGTGCATACACTAGATTGCTTTTCTGTGTTTATTTCTGTGTGATTGTTCAGGTGAACCAGTGTCTGTTCTGCTGTGTTGCTAGGTTTAAAAAACACAGGAATATTTGTTGAAATCCTCCTGAGTTTCCCTGATATTCCAGACACATATGGGTTGAGAGTGCTGTTCAATTTAATCTGCCTTTTCTTCACTTCAGTGTCGGTGTTCTTTTTGGATCTTGTGTTTTTTCTCTTAAATCTAGTTAGAGTAACAACAAGCCATAAATATATCTCTCAGATGTTCATGTTCCTTCTTTTAGGCCAGGGAAACTATTGGTACATTATCAGCCTGATGCAGGATTATGAAAACTCCCAATAATGCTCCGGTGGGTGTTGAGAGCCAAAGAGTTACTTTTGGTCTATGTGGGGATTTCATGTACAATCAAATGTGGAGGCTCATATAGAACAGAAAAAGACCCTTACAGCAAAATGTCTGCAAGTATCTACGATGAAGTCTAGTTGAATCAACGCTTCCTGAACAAAAAAAGGTTCACTTCGTTCCTTCATCACTGAGGCACTGCAGTTTTTAGAAAATGTTACCCAAAAGCAGCAGCATTTTGTTACAATTACTTCACTTGTGGATTATATTGAAAATATCTGATGCCTATTAAGGCCAGATCCACACATATATGGCCAACTTTTAAACAGTTTTTCTCTACTTCCTCCTAAAAAAACATTTCATCTACAAAAGCACCCTTTAAAAAAATCACCATCCAAATGAAAATGCAAATATAAGTTTGAAGTGATGTCATAAACATGCCAAACCCACAGGCAGCAATATAACCCAAACCTTAGAACAAATTGGCCATTTAGAAGCCTGAAAAAACAAATTTAGTAGTGTACTTGCAACTGGAGTTTTGACTGGTACTTGTCAAAACATTAGTGACTGCGTATTGGGAGAGTTAGCTAATATAATGACATCCATAGAGCATTCTGACACCTCTATTCCTGAATATAGTGAAGTACTCATCTGAATATATGCATCCAACATTTAAATGTTGTTTTCTGTAAAGAAATAATGCAAAAAATCTATCCAAATTAAATTATTTGAAAGGGCTACTAAAACATTACTTCTGCTGATAAAAAAGACAAAAGAGAGTTTTAATCTCCACCACACACGAGTTGAATGTGAACATCTAGGTAGTGCTAAGAAGATTGTTGAGGACACTTGCTGATGCATCCTGGTAATCTTTTCAGTGACAAGGGACAGTACTTCAAATTTAACAAGAGGTCACTCAGTTTTTAAAAAAACAAAATTGTGTTCTTCAATTTTGCTTCAGTATACTGGAAAAGTTTTCCTACAAGTCCAGCTGATAACCTCAAACAGCTAACCAGAGGGCGTCTTAAATTTTTTTTTCGAGAGCAATGTTAGGAAAAGTCCACAGTGATTGAAACTCCAGTGCAGAGTTCTATAATCATCAAATAAAAATTAATAGTTATATTTAGCATCAAAGCAATATCATTTGGAACTTTAGTTGATTATGCTAATGTGTTCCCTGCTTTGAGAATCAGTTGACTGTGAGAAAGATAGAGTCACAGGACTTACTAAAGTTCATTCATATATTTAATTCCTTTTGAAGATTTGATGGGTGGTGACACATTGCTTGTTGTCTCCACTCAAGCAGAGTGCATAAATGTTGCTTTTATTTGGGCTCAAAACAAAACTATACATACATGTGACGTGAAACTGTAAAATAAATCATACAATATGGTCATTCACTGGACTTAAGTCCTCCCTAGTTGTTTTTAAATATCGTCTTGGGTTCTTTGTCTTTTTTGGTCATATCACAACAAAAATGTAACAATAAATGGACCAGAACTGTCATTTACAACATGACAACTAAGTTTTTTAACTTTCCTTACTAAACTAGAAACTTGAAACAGATTTTTATATAAATCCCGTTCCATGACTTATTTATTGAGTCGTGGCCTAACTTTACTACACTGTTACTAAAACTTGTTGGATGTAACCTTGGATGTAACCACATGTAAAAGACATGGGATTAATGTGAAAGTAGACCTATAGTTTGCATACAAGTGAGTAAGAACTATTATTTTTACCAATACACACACACCCACACACAGACACACACACACACACACACACAGAGTTTCTCACCTCCTATGAGCATGGTGCAGATGGAGAAGATCTTCTCTGAGTCTGTATTGGCTGACACATTTCCAAATCCAACACTGGTGAGACTGCTCAGAGCAAAGTAGAGTGATGTGACATAGCTGCTACGCACTGATGGGCCACCCAGCACCCCAAAACTCCCACCCCCAGTGTCCGTCCCAGACACAGCCTCGCCTCCTGAAATATTTCCATGATACTGCGTGGAGTTCCAAGAGCTCTGCCCTCCAAGCTCTGACCCTGACACGTTCCACTGACTGCTGTTGGCTGGGAGACTGCTGACAGTGGAGGGGAACAGTGTCGTCAGAGGGGACAGGAAGTAGGGCGTACCTAAACGCTTGGCCAGCTCATGGAGCCATCCTGAAAAAGAGAGAGAGACATTTGTTTACAAATCCCTTTTTAAATAATAAAAGGTAATTTAGCAATTTTAGCACCAAAACCTCTTTTGTTACTTCAGCATAATAAGTATTTTAAGTACAGTTGACTGGTAATACCAATAATTTCCACATTTTGGTATTAGTACTTTCATCCAAGCAAATAATCCAAGTACTTCCTCTATTACTGTAGGTTCCTACAGCTCTGTGGTGAGCTGCCACCATCCCCTGCAGGACCTGTCCTGTATTATGAGGGATTTAAACCTGAAAATTAGGAAGATCTAAGACAAGAACTAATAGAGAATAATGAGGGAAATAGGATAGAATGTTTGAAAGGAATGATGAAATATTAAAAAAGAGTGTTTGTGTGGGCATGAGTGGTGAAACCCAGCTGAGGCACTGTCAGTAGAATCAGAAATAGGATATGAATAATACAATATGGATGCATCCATTCATTGATCTCTGGTATCACACACTTTGGGCAAACTACTCTGACCTTGTGTGTGTGTGTGTGTGTGTGTGTGTGCGCGTGTGTGTGTGTGTGAGAGAGAGCGAGAGAGAGAGTGTGTGAGTTCTTAAACAGTGAGACCAGCCTGCCAACTTAAATGAGCAGAAGTGACAATCAGCCTGTGAGTCCCATTCAGGCAGCTAAACCAACAAGATTAGAGGATTTAGCACCTAAGTAGTTTCCTAATTACTTTCCTATTAGCACAAATTACCCTCCCGAGGAACTGTTGACCTAACTAAAACACTATACTGCATGTATGTCCATGCATGTGGGTCAAATTATAGATGATGGGTGCAACACATTTATGCACTTAAGAACACAATCAGCATCCTTCTATTAACACACACACACTGACACACTGATGGGAGGAGCTTCTATACAGAAGTGTCAAACTGCTAATCAGACTCTCTCATCAGAGATTTTTTTAGTCACCTGTGTTATTGGAAGGCTGAGGTTTGTGGTGCTACACAGACAGCTGACTCTGTTGTTTGACCCATCACATTTACAGCAGTGAGGATGGGCTAAAACTGCCTCTGGAGGAGGTAAGACTTTGCCCTACTAGTAGTTTATAAATGCCATTCAATCACAGTTTGTCGTAGTTTTTACCATCAGCTTTTGATGCAGTATCAGTGTCTGGACTGGGGAATCACCTGAACTTGGATATACTGTCGGAAAGCAAACACTGCTTGCAAATGTATCTGTTTGACTGACCAAGGGGGCACGTGTATGTGGCCAACTTTAAGAAAGTGACCAGAGTTTTATTTGGTTTCATCAAAGACCCAAAATGACATGTGTAAATGGGGCTATTAGAGTATTTGGAGGACACTGTACACAATGTTCAAATCTACCCTCTTCATCTCTGTCCAAAGTGCTGATTTCTCTTCACTGTCTGGCAGAGATGAGTGAATTCACTTAAGAGCTGTCTGTGGTCCTGAACTCCTGTTGTCCACCCTGTCCTAAGGTGCCATCACACCAGTACTTACAACTCTGAAATTCAGGACTAAAACAAATGAAATGAAATCACTTTGATTTGTTCAGTTCAGTTCAATTGAATTTACTTTATTTATCCCCATGGAGCAACAGCAGAGCAAACACATATCTAAAAAAGGTATAGGATGAAATAATACAATAAAACATTTAAGTGCATAAATGCACCAAAGCGTAAACTGCATATTACCAGCTAAATGCTACATGCAGGATACATCAGAAAAAGGTAGGAGGCAGTGGCTGGGGCTTCTACAGTTCCAACTTGCTCATTGAAAACCAGTGGCATCATCTCATGATCAGTTTCAACCACCACAGATGACTACTAAACCACTGTGAGATGCCATGAGGATTGTAAGAAGTTTTAAAAACTGTTTGCATTGTCATATGTAATGTGGGCTGGGGCTGCTGATTGCAGGGTGTGGAAGTTGGAAAGTACAAGGGGACCAATGGACATATTGTTGGTTTAGCTCCTTTCATGGGCTTTGTTTATTAGAAGACTCATAGAAAATCTCTTGCCTTGTATTTTGGCATGCATTTTCTCTAATAGGGGCTACTGTACGCATTTTGTCTTGTGAGTGTCCTTCAGGTGATTTTTGAAATAAAGGTACTGGGAACTAAAGACAAGTACTGACTTATCAAACTCAAGAAAAGCTTCCTCTACAAACCTATGCATCAAAACATGTTCAAAGGCCGTGTTATATCCATTTCTTCCTTTTATTCTGTTTTCTTTACTAGACTGTAGCCTTTGAATGTGATAGCTACAGCTGCATGAGGGGCTGTGGAGATAGCCCTTAATGTTCAAAAACTGTCCCTTTTCCAGGTTCCAGCCAATTAACCGTCAAATTAAGTATTTCAGTCTGTGAACACCATTATGAATCACAGATGTTGTTCAGCGAGGTCAGACTATAGACTAAGCTTTGTTGTCCCCTAAATTTCCTCCATATGTCTGAATAGTAAATTGAGGGACCATTGACATGAATTGACTGCAGTGTTACTGTCCGTCATTATGTGGTTTGCTGAAAGGATAATGATAGGTAGGCTGGTACTAACCATTAGAATGAAAGAGGATGAGAGGGAGGGGGGGGGATATAATAAGAAAGATAGTATAAAAAATGAAAGAAAACACACTGAAACAAGAAAAGCCAGAGAAGCAAAAGGAGTATACAGCTTGTGATGTGTTCCTGAGCTCAGTTCTCAGAAAAAAATACACATTTACAACTTTGTGTGATGCTTAAGGTCGAACAAAATGAACAGCACACAAAGACTGATGTTGAATTTTGCCACAGTTAACAGCCAAAAGGAGTAAAGGTGGTTATCCAGGTCACCTTTTTAAGTTTTTACAAGTAAATCAAATTGTTTGCCAGGGTTTCATGTGATCTGCAGAATTCAATATTCTCCACTGAGAGATGTTTTTGAAGTATAAACAAAACTGTGTCTTATTAAAATCGTCGCTCATGCTTGAGTATTGAGACACTGGAGTGCTATCCTCCTGCATAAGTGCTTCTGTGCCTCTGCTGTGGTTACAAAGTACCAACAACACTTTTCTGGGTTTGAGAGATGTTATCCATCTGTGATCGCTCTTTCAGGCAAGATGAGGTGAATGTGAAAATTGAAGCTAAATGTGTTTTGGGGAAAATCTATCATACTAAACTACAAAATCAGCCGCAATAGAATATGAACCCATTTTATCTGCACCTTGAAAAATGAGATAGTTTTCATTCTTAATTACCTGTGATTGAAAGAAACAGAGCACCCAGAGAAAACCCACACAAAGAGGTCCCAGCCAGCCAGTGAATTTAAACCCAGAAATACAGTAAAAGTATTAAAAGTAGAAGTTACTTAACATGCATAATTGCCCCTTTCAGACATTTAGATTATGAGAAATATTTCCAACAAGTAACTAGTAACGTTTTTGTCAAATTAGTCAAACAACCTACATGAGTAAAACTTCAGTAAAGAAAATGAACCTCAAACCTACACTAAGTTCCATAATAAATGTACTTAGTGTCTTTCCAGCACTGTGAGTGGAGAAAATGAAGTGTTTACTCACCAATATCCCAAGAGCCAGGACTTTCGATCTCCCTGCGACCTATAAAGTACCAGACACAGGCCATCCAGTGGGCCAGCAGAGCAAACATGGACATGAGCAGAGTAAGAACCACAGCACTGTACTGGGAGTATCTCTCTAGCTTCTGCAGCAGCCGGAGTAACCGAAGCAGTCGAACCGTCTTCAGCAGGTGGACCCCAAAGTACTGCACAGATAGATACATACTACATGAGCTCCAATGCATTATCTCAAGCTTTAGAACTGAAGGAAACATTCTGCAAAAGGGATATCATGTTGATACTTATGGATATGATTAATAAAATACTCTTTAAACCCTGACAGTTTCTTTTATGTGTGATTGTTCATTAACAGTTTTATTTGAAAGATGGATATTTATTTTTATACTTAATGTTTAACTAAATATTTTCCACCCCCAAATTAAATTTCACCAATGAGTCTGAAAACTCATTTTTGATGACTGTATAGTAATATATCTTGAAGCTTGAGTCATTTGAGGATTCTAAACATGGAAAAACAAATCAATAAGACTTATGCACTAACATCCGATTGGCTTTGTAGCATTTGGTTTTATAATAAGCATTACTTTAGATGATATATTGATCTAATGAATCCACCGGGGACCTATTGGCATTTTGATGTAATTCTTTCTTCCTCCAAATTTAGCTCATTTAACATTGTTATGCAAGTGTGGACAAAAAACACAGAAGAAAAAATGTATGTCTTGATTTAGGTGATTTTTTTTCAAAAACAAAGGTCAATCAAGTGGTGATATCTGTCACACACTATCAATCCGTCTTGCATTCTGTACCGTCCTTGTTAATGTAAACACACAAATGTCTGTGAACAGACACACCATAACACACATACACAGGAAACTCACCACGCTGACGTTGAAAGCATACAGCAGGTCAAAGGGCAGGGCGGCAATGAGATCGACAAAGAGCCAGGTGGTGACATAGTGAACACAGATGGAGCGGGCGTCGTACACTACCTGACCGGACGTGCTCACAAAAGTAGTTCGAAAGTTCAGCAATATGTCTGCAGAGAAGGACAACAACAGTGGGAGCTGACAGCAGGAATCACCAGCAGGATAGTACAGGTGTTGTTGACAAGTTAGGCTATCATTAGATGATAGTCACACAGCAATGAATAACATACAGGGCAATGGCTATTAAATGAATCACATGTAAGTCACTGTGATGATTACTGAGCTAATTATAACAGCTATAGACTTCACATGAGGAGCATACTGGAGCTACAGCAAGTTTTAGACTAGCTAAAAATTTCACATTTAGACACGAAAATGATGTGGAAACTAAAAAGGTAGTCAAATATTGACTAAACCTAACCTTTCAGGGACTTTAAATTATGTTTATATCAGATAAGTATCATTTTTAGAGAATACAATCAGTATATAGATTTACTAATTGTCTACTTGAAGTAATGATTTTTTTTCACATTTCTACAATTTATTAGCCTTTTTTTCTGGTTAAAAATAACCAAAATTATGTCTGTTTATTGTTATTCATGGAATCCCTAAAATGTTATAAGTGTTAAATTCAAACCTTTAACTGCAAGAAAAGAGATGCCTACTTCACTGACAAATTCACTCAGTGTTTGTGTTTCCACAGTCCCCTGTATCTGGTTGGAATCAACCAGATTTTTTTCAAAACTAGTTTCAATTTCACACAGTCATGTTCAAGAGTCCAGGAGTCAAATTATTTCATGTAAACCAGATGAATGTTTGAACAGCTTTCTAGTGACAAGCCTGCACAGACTTCAATCTGCACAGTGAAACTCAAACATTCAAGTCAAGGAAAGAGATGAAAGACACATTTGGGGACTTTATATGCAGTAAATACTTACTGATGTTACTGTTACATACTGATGTCTTAACTTTTTATTTGTTTATTAATATTTTCGGTTTTGGTCTCACAGTTGTCACAGTTGACTTATGAGCAGGGACAGCTTTTTGAAAGCCCTCTGACAACTGAAACATTATACATTTGTTTACTGAAACATCAAACCTGATCAATCTCTGTTTCTTTTCTAATTAATTAATCTCTATTTCTGTCCAGTTATTTGACAACAAAGCTGCTAAATGTGGTAGTTTTGCCACACAAAGAATAGACAACATTTTAAATAAATTTAAAATATCATTTTAATAATTTTTAAGTATTTTCTAGGAAGTATTTTGCTGGGCAGAAAAAAATTCTGATGCAATTTGTAGCAAAATAATGATTGCAATACTTGTGAAATACTTAAAATTCATTATTTACATGTATTGTTCATTTCAGAGACACATTTTTATCCCTAAATTTGGTGTATGTAGCTAATGTAGCTAAAAGTCATACAATTAACATAATAATTAATAAGGGTCTTTGGTAAATTCAAGTGTATCACATGAAATCCTGTCTGGTCCAGGGATCCTATAATCGGCACCATTTCAGCGTCTCCTCCCCGTTGCATGCATCGTTTACTGCTTTCACAGAAGGTGATTATCAGCTAAACTGACCAAGAAGTAAGTTTTGCTGAAAAACAACTAAAACTAATGTAAGCACAACACTTTTAGGAAGTATATAAGGAGTTAATTTTTTTCAGCTTGTTTTTGAACTGATTAGCAAAAATGAACAAATAATCAGAAGCCTGATGTAATATTTCAATTCACTATTCTGAGTGCATTGATGAACAGGCTGGCCAATTAGTTCTGACAAATGGGATATCGACTGACAGAGTCAGCCATTTTCTCCATGGCTGGTATAATTTCATTGCAGAAGTTTATTGATGGAGGGATTGTGTTCACTTGTTTTCATTATGGCAAAATGTCCATTAAAGAGCACTCATAGAACTTTTCTACAGCTAAATGAACAAGACTGGGGACAAAGAGCCCTGGTGTTTTCTAGAAAATGAGCTAGCATTGAGACTTAATGGTCTATTGTGAAGTACTCATATCCTTTCACTGCTGTGTATGCATCATTAAAAAATTAAACAAAACTTTTATTATAACTGACGAGCCTCACAGATACAGGCTATTTTATTGACTTCCCAACAGGGACGGTTAAATCAATGATAAACAAAAAGCAAATCTTGCGATAATTAGGAGGTCTTAATTACTAATTCTAGAATTGGTGTTTGATAAAAGAAAGCAGCTATCAATAAAGTGTTAATATCAGCCTGGATGTGTAGTCAGATGTGTCCTCAATATTTGTTTGTCATAGAGGGAACCATCTTGTCTCTGGACTAAAAGGGGAGTTATGCATTTTCTTCTTTTCTTTTCTTTTCTTTTCTTTTCTTTTCTTTTCTTTTCTTTTCTTTTCTTTTCTTTCTGTTTAGGTAGTTAA
>JAPZDY010000005.1:2624621-2635854 GCA_029783645.1 Ctenochaetus hawaiiensis | reverse complement strand
TTATTCACACACACATGCACACAAGAGATACATACACTTACATGCTTTCTGTACACTGATCCATCTAGATTCTCCTTCCTTTGTTCTTACACATGTAACAGCTCTTGAAATTACTGATAAGTACACATATAAGCTTACTGACCTCCTGTCTCTCTTTTGTAAAGTGAACACCCCACTCAGTGGCTTTCTTTTACTTGCTTAGGTTTATAATGCCCTGCAGTCTCAAACTCTCTTAATAGTGTATTCAATTAAATATCTCTACCATTGATGCACTTGAAAAGCCTTGCTAATACTTACATTCAAAACACCAGAGAAAGTACATAAAAATAAATGGTACTTTAAATTGTACTGTGATTACTCTGCTTTTCTTTTACATTGTCTACAAGATCTTGATAAACAATACTATTTTTAAATTTGAGGCAATATTTTCCATTTGAAGCAGATGCCCTTTCTTTCTAGATGGAGCCAGCCACCTCTTTCTAGAGCTTCTTAGTCAGCTCTTAGATGTACTGGTCTGTCTTTTTAGGACAGTAAGTTTAAGGCAAAATAATTCCTTAACACAACTCTGTTTTCAGACGTTTCTTAACCACTGACACTAGGTCTTGTGGGGGAAAGTGGTCTCAAACCCTTGAAAGAGATTCATTCCAGTAGGGTGATATAACAAAGAACTTGTTTGCAGATTTTTCTGATATTTTCATCTGCATTTCACTGACTAGTGCTTGGAGGACACTTTTATATTTTCTTCTGCGTCTTTATAAAACAACAGTAGTACCCTTCTCTTTCATCAACTGCTAAAGGTGTGCTACAACCATAGACTCTATAGGCTACAATATATGTGCCCTATACTGCCATAGTATAACCCATTCCTTTAACCTTCCTATGCTGTTCTTCAAAGCAGCTCTCTGTTTTTTTTTTAAATATAAGTTTGATTAAACCACAATGTGAGGGAAAGTATTTTTATGCTAACATCACTTGTAATGACACCCTTCCCAAACTCTGAGTTTCTGATTTTTCTGATGTCCTCTCTATTGTCCATTAAGGATGCAAAAAATACTCAAAATACAGTGCTAACTTAAAAAACAAAACTAAACAAAAACAAAAACAAAACAAAATCTTCAACTTTATGATAAACCAAGAAAAATTAAGATTATCTTTTAAAAAAACTTTATATTTCAAAATGCCATTGACAGCAGTGTTTGTCTGTGTAACTGCTCCCCCTAGGCATTATGACCACCATAATTTGGGACTTTAATTTCATTTTAGCAAAATGAGGTGGTAGTCACCCCTTAAATACTCCACATAAGGGAGATTTTTACGACTTTGGGACAGGGTTGAGGACTACTCTGGGTTTTATATACCTTCAAGTTCACACCGTTGAAACATGTTTGAATTGACCAGATGCACTTGGCTTTATGACGTACTTCTGCTTACAAATAATACAACTCTGGCATTTCAGGTTTATGAACTGCAACTATATAGCTAGAGATATATAAACAGTGCTGAGGTGTTGGAAGGTTTATAATAAGAGTAAAAAAGAACAATTTTGAGACCATTCTTTTGCAAAAACGGGGAAAGAAATATTCACAGAGAGTATTGCAGAGAGCAGTTTGCAATGCAGAGCATGAACTCAAAAAAATCAATAGCCTTGTAAGAAAACTCATAAAAATAATCACAATAAAAACACAAAAACAAAATAAAACAAGATAGTTCAAAAGACACTTAAATCTTTGGAGTTAAGCACCACGTAATTGCAGTTACACAACTAAACATAAGTATTATGTGAAAGAACATCCCAAGAAATTAATGCTTCTTCAGGTTTTTACTTACTCGCCCATTTTTCAGCAAATACTCCTATCTCTCTTTGTATAATCCTGCAGAAATGTTTGAGACATTGCTCCTCTCAAAACAGGGAAGCAGGTTCTTTTGTAAAACAAATGTCAAGACAAAAGCAGTGTTCTTTCCTCTGTCATCAACTGATATTCTTCAAAATGCAAAAAAATGAATAGTATGCCAAAGGCTGACTTAAAATTTAACATAACAAAGAGGTTTGTTAGAGTATAACAACATTAATTGGTTATCTTTCAATACCTCCACAAAATCAGGCATCAGAGCCTTTCATCTGACTTGATCTAGAATTAGTTGTTTTGTCGGTGGCAGTGCATGCAGATGCAGTGACCAGTAGCTCCCTCAGACTGTGTGTCCACATCTTCACAACCTTAACAACAACCTACATCAACCTGCAGTTTACATCAAAGTCAAAATGGATAGACCCTGTTTATTGGGGGCCAGGTTTTTAATTATAATATAATATCCATATTATAACCATTTTATTTGCTCAGAGAATTCACTAGCATGGTCTTTGCTGTTAACATTCATCTTAAACTGACACACCAACTGGAATGTTTTACATATCCATAGGATATATTTTAAATCTCCATCCGGGAAACAGCCCACAGACAGTGTTTGGAAGGGGCAGATCATTTAAAAAAAAAGCTGGAAGGTGATTGGACTATTGTTCTGTCTGTCATACAGATTACTCTCACCGAGAGCCAGTCGAGAGAAGAACAAAAATATTCATCAAAACTAAACCACGCCTGTAGCTAACACTTTCTTCTCCTCAAAGAAATTGGTAGTTGGTCTGGTTGGTCTGGTCATATCCTGACCAGGCACAAATGAATTCAGTTGCCATCTTAAAATGGACTCGCAAGACTTTAGACTTCCAGATGCCCAGCTGCAAGGTTACATTCAATTAGATGCAAATTCAAAGAATGAATCAACTGTGTGATGTCATCAGCATAAAAATGACACCAGCATTTAGCTGGTGACCTTAATCAATAAGACCTCAGAAGTGTTTTACCTTGGTTTTACCAGTAGATCAGTATCCTGACCAGGGGAAAACCTTCTGTATCAGGAATGTCAGCTACAAAGCTTTCCCATGTATCCATTTTATTCTGTCAGATCATATTTTCCTGCTTTTGCTGTCTATTTACACCCAGCTGATAAAAAAGGTCAAACCATCAGTAAAAACTGTTTAAGTGTAAACAGAGGAAACCACAGCTGCTCTGCAGGATGGTTCTGAGTGCAGACTGGCACGAGAGATGCTACTATTGAAAAGAACCCCATCAGACTTAAAGAATATACATCAACGGAGACATCATGCATTGTGTTGATGATGGCATGATTACAAAGGCAATAAAATCTTTCTCTTACCAGAAAACCTTGGTGAATGGAAAGGTAAGGGTTCTTCCCAGAGTAAAAAATAACTAGCTTAGGTTCAGATGATAAGGGAGCATATTACACCACCAGAGAAAAAAGCTGTGATAAAGGAAGCAAAGCAGTGACATCAGCAGATACTGAAAACAGAACTAAACACTAACAACACCAAATATATGTGGCAAATGATTTAGAACATTTATAGGCTACATAAGCAAGAACTTTTCTATCAGGTTTGAGGCCACAAAGAAAGAAAAGAAAAAAAGAAAAGAAAAGCCATTAAACTAGTGGATATTGTTACATACCAACAGATTCATTGGAAACTATGCAGCATGTAATCCTCCATTTCTGCTTGTAATTTTATCTCATTGCTGTATTCCTGGTCACATACATAAAGCTGCATCAAGCTGTATTAAGTTACTGCTAATGTAAATGGAACATTTCCTATTGTTACTAATTTTTAAATTAGAAGCATTCAGCAAGTGTGACATGATGCTGAGTTATTGTGATGCAGTCACAAGAAACCAAATGCATTTGACACTGAGGTTAGTACCAATAGTGATGGTTCAAAAATGCAAATAATAAAATAATAACACTGTCATTTTAGTCATTTTTGTGAGTGGGTCAGTTTATAATATTGTAATGAGTAATGAAACAAGAAGCAGCAAGATGCAGTGAACTGGTAGAGAAAGAGCTACAGGCAACAAACTCAAACCACCAACTCCTCAGCAAGCTATGCAGCATTACTGTGGCCTACTGTTATATGGAAAACAAGAAAATTAGTGACATATACATCATAAAGTAAGACCCCTGTTGCTAATGTCATGATGCAAAAAGGCTGATTATTGACTGAGTTCTTTATTTAAAAATTGTGAGTAGGGGTGCAACAAAATATTAATTAAATTATCAACAAATCTCTAAGGAATTTCTGACTAATTAATAAATTGTTTTACAATTAAATGGCAGAAAAAAGAAAGAGAAGTCATCATCAGTTTCTGTAACTCAAGGACATGTCTCTATATGGTTTGATTTGTCCAACAGTCCAAAACCCAATAAAAACCAAACCCTTTAAAAGAAAAAAGGGTCAAGTCCTCATATTTAACAGGCTGGGACCAACAAATAGCTGGTATTTTGGAACAACACATGACGTGACTCAAGGATTTGAGTTGATTATTAAAACTGTTGGTCATTTATAAACTGTTGGTCACAGAAACAAATCGATTCAGCCTGACACATTGGTTGGCTTGATTACACTGTAAACCTTTGCTCTTGTTGTTGTACTGCCGTATGCCTGACAAAGTAGCTGCTCAAAAAGCATTTGCTGTAGTATTAAACTGCATTTACTGTTGCCATGGCAACCACGGGATTAGAAAGCAAAATAAGTTTTCCCACACTGTTCCTGTTGTGCAGGAATGAAGCACCATAGAGGAGTGTGCATTTATCAGGTCCATGCAATAATCTTTGTGAAAATTCCAGGTTGCATCACTTGATCATCATCAGCACCTGACGAACATGTTTTTGTGTGCATTGTTTTATTTTTTTATTTTCTGACCCCTCAAACAGAAGCAGCACCACTTCCCTCCAGAATCTGCAAGAATCTTATTTAACATTCATGGCACGACCCAATTTCCATGTTAAGGATCATCGTCTGTAAGAGGAGCTGTGTCTGTGCTAACAACTGAGAGGCCAAACAACAGTCTTCACAGTGGAAGAGCCCATAGTCACCAAGAATGAAAAAGATGCATCAAGTCAATACAACTACCAGCATGCTGGTGGTTTTCTTTGACATTTGCAAGGTTGTACATCATGAATTTCTCCCCAAAGATCAGGCTTTAGCACTAGGTACTACTGTGATGTCCTGAGTTATCTGAATAAGAGCATTCAGTAAACTGTGGCACAATGGCAATTGAGATCCTCAGTATGACAACACTCAACAGTTCATATTGCAAACAGCATATTTGAAACACACCCGTGCAAAAGTTTGCCCCTTGGGTCATCGCCATAGATACACATATTACTATGTAGTGCTTTCGTTTATGGAACAGTCAAATATCGCATTGCAGACTGTAAAACTACAAGGAGTTCAAAATCCTTCTTCACTCATTAATTTTGATTACTTTACTTAATTTTAAGTTGTTCTTAATGTAGACATGGCTTTATCTTATAGGTAGTTACAAAACTTGATTATATTAAACATGGAAATTAGACAACAGACCCTAATGTGATAGATTTTTTTTCTCTGGGTCTGTTATATTACAATGTCTTTGCATTTAGATATTTTATTAAGAAAGTTTGTGAAATCTATGACCAAAACAGTCACTCATTCAGTAATTGTGTTACTTAGATGTAATTATAGTTAAAATAAATTATTTGGCTGGGGGCCTCTCCCGACACCCAAATTTGAGAACCACTAATGATGTACAACTTAATCTGGAATATGAAGCTTTGTTTATTGTGTGGACATAGCAAAGCTAACTGCCGCAAACTCATCAGCAGCAGGGGAGAAGTCTAATGTTACAGATTTAATTGCAATGACTGGTTTTATTAAACTACCATTCTACCATTCTTCAAGATTTCATTACAGAAACCCATTTTCTTTGTCATGTCAATGATAAGACAATCATCAGCGTGAATATAATTGTCCTTTTTAATCACAAAATTAGTGCAAAGGACAGAAGCTGTAAAAAGTTCAAGCTAGTGTAGCATGGACAAAACATTAGCTGTGATGTGGTACAGGACTGGAATATGTCTGTGGTTTGTCGACTACAAGCTAACAGCCATTGCTGGGAGGAAACCATCATAATTACATATTGCACATGGTCCATCTGCTGTGTGTTAGACTCCATCCTTCCTTTTCAGAGCTGTGAGCAATTATAGCACAGTCTCACAAAGCTGCCATATATTTAGCCTTTCCACCTACTTTAAAATGATTTTTTACTACATATCCACAGCTGTACTTGACTTTACAGTAGCTCATGTTAGTTCAATCAGATTACAGAAAAGAAAGTAACCACAGTTCAGCAATGTTAGCTTATATTTTGTTAAATTAGTCAATGGAATGACATAACAAAATAAAGTAAAAATTAATAGCATTAAACCTGCCTTTTGAGTTCCATCACAGCTAAGCTTCTTAGAGAAGTTTTACCCTTAGTTGGCATTTCTTTGCTGATTTATTGATGTGATTAACGTGTCTTTGTTAACAGGTTATGTACCACAGTTCTTAAAGCAGCCATATTTATACATCTTCTTTAAAAAGCCAAATTTTAATTTTGGAGTTTTAGCCAATTTTACATTTTGAGCAAACCTCAACTCTCTTGTCGAGATTCTTGAGAATTCAGTCATCAAGCACTTGTCTGATTTCTGTTTAAATATTACTTAATTGAAAAAGTTTAACCAGGTTTTTAACTGCACCATATTGTTTCTACTGAAAGAAGAAATTTCTGACCTCCCAGTTACATTGAACAAAGGATTTGTCTCTCTCCTTGTCTTGATAGGCTTAAGTGTCTTGACATCATTGACAATCATATTCTATAACAGAGGCTCAAATATTTATTTATAATTAAAGCAACAGCACATTTTAGTTCTATTTATCAGAATATTCAATTTGGAATTTGACATGCATGCCAAAGTCATTCACAGTCAGTTTCACAAGGTCCTGCGATGCAGACTAGCATTATTTACCTTATAAGTGCCTCTTCATGAATTTTTATGGTTATTCAAAATATACCCAATTATATTTATCAATGAAGCTAAATAATTTTCTACAACTAAACACAGACAAAAGTGAAGTTTAGTACCTGCCACTTAACACCTTAAGACTGTCACACTGGTTCATACAGTTCATACAGTTTATGCCTTTTATTGTATGGCTTAAGAAGCTAACTGCACCCTATGAATGCCTGTCAGCACAAATGAACCAGCTGCTAATAGATAGGACCCACCCTGAGTGGTTCACTGAAGACCAGACAGTCCTGATCCTGAAGGATCCCCAGAAAGGAGTAGTCCAATCTTACTAATAAGATATCCTGGCTCTACACAACATGGAAGCTCCTGTCAGGCATCATAGCGGCTTAGACGAGTAGGCACATGGCTCAATACATTAGCAGGGAAAAGCATTGGTAGGAACACCAGAGGAGCACCAGCTACTGGTAGACAGAGCAGTCACTCAAGACTCCAAAACCAGACAGACTAGCCTGTGCACCGCCTGGATTGACTACAAGAAATTCTACAACTTGATGCTTCACACATTGAGCCTGCAAAGCTTGAGGCTGTACAACATCAGCAGGACTCTAAGAGCCTTCATCAAGAACTCAGTGGGGCTGTGGAAAACAACCCCAGAGGCCAACTTCAAGCCAACGGCACAAGTCACCATCAGGTGCAGTTTTTATCAAGGAGATGCTCTGTTCACCACTGCTGTTCAGCATAAGCCTGAATCCCCTCAGCCAGATTATCACTAAGAGTGGCTTCGGAAACCAACTCTGGAATGGAGCAACCATCAGCTGCCTCCCCCACATATATGACATCAAGCTGTATGCCAGGACTGAACAAGACATCAACTGACTGATCCACACCACCAAGATCCACAGCAACGACACCGGCATGTCATTCATACTCAATAAGTATGGTCAGATGATAACAAGGAGAGGAAAGGTGGTCAGAACTGAGGGGATTGTACTACCAGAAAGCTACATAGCTGATGCTGAGAACAGCTACAAATACCTTGAAATTCCACAGTCAAAGGGAATCAGGAAGAGACTGCTAGGAAAGCAGCAACAGCCAAATATCTACAGAGTAAGGAAGGTACTGAGAAGTCAGCTGAAAGGGAAGAACAAGTTCCGGGCTATTATACCTACGCTTTGCCGGTCATCAAATACTCTGCTGGCATAATAAGCTGGCCAAAAGAGGAGATGTGATAACACAGGTTTTTGTGATAGCATCTTGGGAATCTAGGATGGAGTTGGTATTTATTTTTTGAAAAATGATAAATTGAATTAATCTTAAATCTTGGAAATCTACACCTCAGATGAATTGGTCTGCATCAGTTCTTGCACAGCAGTCTTCCTCTCTCACTGTCTGGTTCTTGATCTCTCTCTCCCTCTCTATAGTGAGGAAATAGGGAGCTACAATTAGCAAAAAAACTTCCTGTGAAGTTGAAATATCACTGTGTCAGTTTTGTGTGAGTGAATATATTACAGATTACTATTAGTGAGTGCAGTCTGGGAATAAAATGGTTCAACAGATTTCATGAAGGGAAATTCACCTCAAAAGGTGCTTGGCAGCAAAGAGAGAGCATCAAATCTGATTACAGGGAAACTGTCGGAGGGGAGAAACACACACGCACACACACACATGCACACACCCACATAGACACACTTACACTCACACACACACACACAAAACCAACTATTCACCAAGTCCTGCATACTTTTTTTATGACTCTTGCAGTATATCTGATAATCATACTCTTGCTTCTTAGAGGTCTGCTATAACCATATGTGTGTCTACTGTGTGTATGTGTTTATATGTGTGTGTGAGTCTTTGTGAGCACACACTAGCTGAACTGCAGGCTATTAGGACTATGAGAAAAATAAGAACGAGTCAGTTACATAGCAAACACTTCTTTTCCATATCCAGTATCACCTTTGCATACCCTGGCCCTGACCCAATCACAGTGTTAAATGCTCATTAGGAAGTAAAGCTGTAAAGGAAAGTTAATCATTTACCTCCCTCCCCACTGCATTCTCTTGTTGCCAAAGTAATCTGGCTACAGAGGCCGAGTGGTGGTGAAGGTTAAGCTCCCCTCAGAAAATGTTGTCAAAACTGTTCCATGTATATCACTGCCTTGAATGACGTGTTTAGACTTAAATGTCCAATGAGAAGCTTTTCAGGCTGTAAATTGTACTTTCTCTCAAAAGGCTATACCATCCCACACCATTATTAACCTTTTATGTGCAATCATTCTCAACACATACACACAGTGTCATCTGGACCATAAACCATACTTTCTTAACACACATCACTGTATGCTCTTAAATACACAATTATCTTCACTGACACATGCCAGTTATATTTTATGAAATTTACCATCAAAAAGTTTTCAAAGGTTTGTAAAAGCAGAGTCACTGTCTCTGAAACTAAATTGAGCTGTCACAATATCAGACTTCTCTGCATTTTAATGGCCCAAAATATTCTCAGTAACAATATTTTCATCACAACTTAAGAATGATCTAGAAATGTGCTATGTCAAACTCATCTTTCACTTTGTTTACTGGGTGTTCTGTCTCTTTTGTGGCAATGCGTTGCACTGCAAATATGTGTGTAGAGAGGTGGAGAGAGTGTGTGACCATAACTGCACAAATGTGTACAAAAGGAACAATTACACTTTATGAATTTTTTATGGTGGGTGGCGACCAGCATCAAAGGTACATTATCCCACCTATTTTAAGAAAGCAGGGCTGGAAAAAAACAGAAATGATATAAAAGAGCACTGTATTATTTACACAATAATACTACATGTATTGTCAACACAATATCAGTGTTTCCTTTTTAAAATATTACATTTACACTATACACTATACACTATATTATATTATATTATATTATATTATATTATATTACTCTAGACAGTCCTGATTGTTATTGTTATCAAACAGTCTAACATGTGTCAAACATGTGTAATTAACACAAAAATGCTTTGAAGATACCTTTAGGATTACAGATTTCATAAGCTTCATGTACTGTAAAGTTTTTGAGGGATAAATTAATCATTTTAGATTGTATGAAAAAACTGACCCTATGTAACACCATCACACCCTTTGTGGGAGTATAATGAATTATAGTACCTGTATGATGATATAATGTTACATTTTACTCAAATGGCCTCTCTTATCTTCAATCCTTGTATCAAAGAACTTGAGCTTTTAGATTGACTAACTGTGTTCTCTGCCCAAAACACCAGGCCTGAATAAATAATAAATAAAATAATGTATGTAAGTTTTATGGTTTGCTTGTTTGCTCTTGACATTTTTTTAGGCGTGGGGTAAGACTCTGTAAATAACAGTGTGTGGTTTGACAGCCGGGGAGGTAATTAATGATCCCAATAGACTGTCTTTTTCCTCACTCACAGAGAAAAGAGTCTGAGAAGTCTGGAAGCAGAAAACAAAGCCACATTAGAGTTTGTCCAAGATTGGCGGGGGGCAAAATAAAAAAAAACAAAACAAAGTGTACGGGAAGACAAGGACACAGAGACATAAAACATTTGAAGTATTTACCTTTAAAAGCATGTCAGAATAAAACAAGGACACATGCAAGTTGCCAGTCCTAACCTCTCTAGGTCATATCTACTAATTATTGATGGTGTTGTGTTCACTGCTTTGAACTGAACAGTGCTTACTTATAGACTTCTTGCATCACTATCAATCAGTTTCCTCAAACAAGACACAGTAGCTGGAGCCATAAGTAATGTTGCGCTGTGGGCAAGTATGGGAAATCTCAGCTGTAACAGATTCATAGAGCACGGCATGGTGCTTTTCCTGACAGATGTCTCTGATGAAAAACACAATTAGAAAAAATCGCTTATGGGGCACCACAAAGAGTAACTCAGAGGAGGCAATAAAACAGAGAAGGAAGAGAAAAGGCAGATAGAGTTGGGTATGAAGCCATTACTACATCGATTGCTCAGGATGCTATTGCATGTGCACAAGATACAAGTCTATCTATTTTTCTATGTATCTATCTATCTGTCTGTCTTTCTATCTGTCCATCTATCTATCAATCTATCTGCCTACCTGCATACCTGCCTACCTGCCTACCTATCTGTAGGAGCAATCAGAAGAAAGTGATGAGTGGGTGTAAAAATACAGATAGAGGTAGAGAGAGAGAGAGGGTCAGCCAAGAGTGAAAGAAAGAGACTTAAGAATTTCTCATTGGCACCTGCCCAAAAATCTGACTGAGAGAAGATAGGAGAAATGTGTTACATAAACCCACTGTTACCTTTTTACTGGTGTTAAGAACACACATA
>JAPZDY010000005.1:2599699-2624521 GCA_029783645.1 Ctenochaetus hawaiiensis | reverse complement strand
TCTGACTGAGAGAAGATAGGAGAAATGTGTTACATAAACCCACTGTTACCTTTTTACTGGTGTTAAGAACACACATACACACACACACACACACACACACACCATTGAACAAACACCTAAGCAATCAGACTGCCTGCCTTGAGCATGTCTAGCCTTATTCTGGTGGCTGAAAAGTGCTTTTTATATGCCATCAGGACCCTTTTTAATGCTGTGCTCTCTGCTCCTCTGTATCCTTTATTGGATGCAAACAGAGCTTAGCTTGCTCAGATCGACTGCAGTACAGAAATTTGATGGCAATGTCACTTACATTAGAAATGTGCTTTGAAACCAGCTGTGTCATTATCAGTATTCATTACTTATCATTAATGCCTGTAAAAGACAAACTGGAGTTCAGTGTTTCCAACTTGTCAATTACTATTAATGTTAGCAAGTCTTTTAGAGGGCAAAACCCAAGTGTATGAGCAAGCATAAACTGACATGACATAACACAACACAGTGTTTTTTGAACTAACAAAATATACTCTCTGGAAGCTGAATGAATCATATCTTGCTGCTCTTTCACTTGTTTAACTTTTAGACTTCTGTCAGTCACTACATGTCTTACTCGGGTAAGTCATATATTGTATTTTTCAGTACAAGTTTGATTTTTTATAATATGCCTGTGGATGTTACTATGAGAAACATTTTAGAAAAATCAAACTTCAGTAGATGGGATTTTGATTGCTTCTTTTGATCATATGTGAACTCTCTTTTAAAGGTTCAGTGTGCCTCACTACAGCATGAAACCAGCGCCATGTGCCCCCTTTGATCATTGTCCTCCAAATCTCTGTTTCCACTGGTCAAAAACATCTGTTCAGTACTGTTGGATATTTTTCTATGCTTAATATTAGACTAAATATCAGCCACTTTTAGAATTCTTAAAGAAAACTCTATCCAGTGTAGTTGTACAAGATTATTAATAGTTGTCGTTACTACATTAATCAGGTGTCCTTTCTGTATATAAAATTATTAATCCTCATAAGGTAAAATACATAGAAGGAATGCCTCTGTGACCAAACTTGAGGTCAATCTGTGCAGTCACTCAGTTCTCAAATGGCTCACAGCAACCTTGAACTGTTTTTGTGGGATGCTGACTGAAGCGAGGTGTGTTAAGATGAAGAACTTTAAAGCTTTTAGCTGTGTTGGTGGACGTTCAAAGAAAGGTCACCCTGTGGCTGAGGAAAAAAAAACTTTGACCTTTGCATCAACGATTGAGGATGATCCACTGAGGGAGAGATAAAATAGCAGCCTAGTCATACAGACACACTATTATAGAGTTCAGCTTATATGTACAGTAAGAATAATGATTTTTCTTTATTACTGCACCCACTAACACATTTGTATAGTAATAATAGACAAGGACAAATAACAGGTAAAGTACTTAAAGTGGATAATGACAGTAATTATGTAATTAAATACTATTTAATGACTGATGTGTAAGGTACCCTTTATTATTATTATCATTTTAATTGTTCTTATAATAATAATAATAATAATAATAATAATAATAATAATAATAATAATAATAATAATAATAATAATAATAATAATATTATTATTATTATTATTATTATTATTATTATTATTATTATTATCACACATTAATGCCAGATGGCTTCTCTCCAAAGTGCCAACCTGCTCATCAGGAACTCATACACACACATACACAAACAACCACACACCTCCAGTGCAGCCACTGCATGGGAGCAATTTGGGGTTCAGTATCTTGCCCAAGGATACTTCAACATAAAGACTGGAGGAGCTGGGGATCAAACCACTGATTTTGGATTAGTAGGCGACCTGCTCCACCTCCTCAGCAAGAACCATGCGTGTGCTTGGAGGGATTAACATGACAACTATTTTTGAAAGCTCTGAAGATGAGTTTGGTTCGGGATTTGGAAACACAACTTTAAATGTTTACGTTTACTTTTTTTAAAAAAAACATTTTTATTTCTTTTTTATGTTTCTTTTTAAAGTATTTGTTTTACAGTTGTACATATGGTGACAGGACTCATTACACTTAGTATCTCTCTGCCCTTTGATAACCTCAAACCCCAACTTAACCACTTATATGACCTGTTGACCCTTAAACTCCCTCTCCCTCTGTGTGAATGGCTGTACCATAAATATGTATGTGTTATTCTAATCCTTTTACATCCTGCTTCCACCAAGATTATGTACAGGGGTTGTTTTATTGAACAAAAAATACATCATATTTGTTTAGTTTTTGTCTTGAGCTGAATAAGTGCACAGCTTCCTGGCAAATTGTCCTGATTAGTGGAGGTTAAAGGTACAGTGAACCCATGACAAAACAAAGTTTCATTTCAGGATGAGGTCAGCCTTACTGATACATGACATACATATTGCTTTGGCCTGGTAGACCCTTCCCTGTCTTCAGTGTTGGGCCTTCAAGAGTTTACTTTCTCATTACTCTCCCTGTTATGTTTTTCTGTGTTTTGGTTGTCCCCTGTGACTCTAAGCTACCTTCACTACATCAGTTAAAAAGGTCTCCAAACAGATAGAAGGATGGAGAACCCTCAGGGGATTTAAAAAACAAGTGATGGTAAAGGCACTGTGTAAATGTGTTTTACCATTTTTATTCCCACTTAACAGACCAAAATGAAGAAGCCTAAGCTAAATAATTTACAAAATTTCTCTAATTTAAGTTGTATAGAATAATCAATTACTTTTTTGTGACTTTGTACATGTTTATCTTACAACCTCTCACTCTTTACATTTAATATACCAGCTGTCATGACATAATACATGTAGGCATATAGGACATATCTTTGAAACTATTTTTCCAAATATTAAAGGTTGTCTGAACCAGATCCTGCCTGAACCAAATGTTGGAGTCCACACGTTTAGCCCACACTTGCATGAGCTTAATCCCATAAGACTGAACTGACATTAAATGGGGAATCAATTAGTCACTCTGCTCCTTAGTAGTTTAACTTTTGATAATCATGATGAAATCACATGTTACGATCTGTAATATTATGGTCTGGACTTTGAGTCAAAGCAGGTAAGCCTAGAGCCTCAACAGAGGTGTAAGGGAGCTGAAAGAGAGGCATGGTGGGAGAGAAACGGGCAAGGATACAGTGTCATTTCAACTGGATTCACAAACAGTGCTCTTTCTCAGAGTCATAACTCAGCCAAATGATGATGCATATTTCTATCATTCAGTCTGATTTTAAGTGGGATATTATTGCCACTGATGTCCTTCACACATTAAAATCCATTAATGTAATAAGAAATCATGGAACTTGCCTGAAAATCTTCAGGTAATTAAATTTTCTTCAATATCAAAATAATCCTGTAATAGTGTGCATTCAAGAGTGCTTGAATGTGCCATTGAAGTCCATGAATGATATGAATTTGACAAAATGATGACAAATTTAGTCCACAGAAAAAATGGATGTGCCTTTAGAAAAGGTCCTCTCTATCCTGATTGCTTTATTTTTTGCTGTCGTTCTGTTAGTTCATATTTTGGCTTTTTTTTTTGGAACTAACATATTTCCATAGTAGCAGAAACATTTTCGGCTTTCTCTGTTTTCTCAAAACAACCGTATTTCACACTAATCTGATAAATAAAAGTACAGAGATAAGCCATCTGTCTCCTGTGGAAGAAATTAGGAAATCCACTTTAAAATACTTTGACATCACTCCAAAGGAGAATTGGGTGAAAGTGAAAAATTATCCATGTGTGTGCTCCCTGACAGGATTAAATAAGGTCCCTGACCAGCACAGGTAATGTAAAAATCATACTGCCCCCACCAGAGGAATAAATCAAGCCCCAAGAGGGTTCTGAGCTACTACACATCTAAATTTTGTGCAAAATTTTTTATGAACCTAACAGTCATAGTCAAAAGTCAATCCAAAGTATGATGTTTTTAATTATGTTTATTTTTTGTTATGTTTCAGTCGTTCTCTATTTTGGTATATTGCTTTAGATCACAGACTGTCACTCTACACCACCAAAAAGGTTTTGAGTTTTGGTAAGTAACAGGAGGACCTACAGGTGATACCAGATGATAAAAGCTTTTGTTTACTTAAACTGACATTCTTCCCCATCTAAGTGTGTGTATGTGAGAGGAAATTAAAAATAAAAAAGCAAGCATGAAAGCCTCTCAATACTAAATAATAAATAGATTGTATATAGCACTCCCGATATGGTCAATTTTCCTCTCATACACCCACGTACACTCTCACACAGCTTTCATGCAGGGCATCAGCCCGCTCATTAGCAACATTTTGATGTCTGAATCACAGCAAAGCAAACACATAGTACAACTCTACAGCAATTGAATTTTTTAGTTTGAATACTCATTTTATACTGTTTTACCTAGCAAAAGTGGAAAAAGATTATTTGTATTAGATACAGCAGAGGCCAGAGAAGAGCAATATTATGCAGGAGGGGACATACCTCTCCTTTCACTTATTTAACTGCTTTCCCAGCACTTGCTACAAGTGATGAATATTCTGTTTTTAAGGGTGTCTCCCATAAAAAACGTTCTCTCTTACACTTCTTAAAATGTTACATGTTATATGTTTTTGTGGTTGTCATTTTATACATATCATTCATTACCATGTTTAAAAGGATCTACTTTTTGAATCAGACAGCAACAAGTACTGTTGACAGAACTTCTCAGCATCTCAACATCTACATGACCTTTTAGCAAAGACAAGTCAGAGATGCACAGCCACAAACATACATGAACATTAGATCCAAGTTAACAACACCAGGCAGTTCAGCATGTAAGAGCAGGTGGGGATGGTAGCAGGAGCTAGAGCAGCATGCATGGTTGACCTGAGTGTCTGAGCAGTGTAAAATTGACAACTGTCCTGTTATATACTCTACTTATCAATGACACACTGATGGTGCATGTTTATATAAGCATGTATTCAATATTGTTATTAAACTAATGCTTCATTCAAAATTCAAAATTTCATAACACAGCAGATGTTGGAGTTGTAGTTTTGCTCCCTTTGGGTTATTGGGTTGTCCTGTTGACTTGCACAAAAGATAAATTAGAAAATGTCTCTAGAATTAAAACACCTATTACAAAAAGTATATAAAAAGTGGGGACACTGTGCAAAACCTCAGAAAAAAAGAATTTTATAATTGTTTTTGATGGATACTCAGTTAAAATGGTACGAAGACAAAATAGCTGTATAGTACCTAACTCCCTTTATTGCAAATCAAAAAAAATGCTTATTCTAAATTTATTGCAAAAACATTTTGAAACAGACATGGGCAACAAAAAGACTGGGGAAGTTGTGGAAAGCTGACACAAAACTTCCTGGAAAATTCTACTGGGAAACAGGTTTTTTGGTAAAGGTGATGGTATCATGATTGTGTATAAGAGCAGCATCATCCAAAGGATCGTGATTCACAACCAAGGATGGGGCCACTTACCCATTTGATACACATTATTGTATGAAGGATATTATATGTGTTTAGGAAAATTTAATATCAGTATAATCATACTAACAACACCAAATAACTGTGTTAGTGAACACAGTTCCTTAAAAAAAGGGTATTTTATAAAGCTATTTCAACAGAGCCAGATCTGTTCAGCAAATTGAGAAATAAACTTGATTTAACTTTGGCTTTCTTACTCAGGCTCTGTGAGTAAGAGTGATTTTAATGCCAGTAGACTAATTGATTTTTCAATGAGTTTTCTATTAACTGTAATACACTAGCAAGTATTCGGCTCCATCCATCTTTGCCTCAATCCTGACAAGTTTCCCTGTACCTGCTGAGGAGAAGCATCTCCACAGCACGATGTTACCACCACCATGTTTCACTGTGAGTGATGTGCAGTGTTGGGTTTCTGCTGCATCACCATCTGACCAGAACACCTCCTTTCACGTTTGCTCTGTCTCCCACATAGCTTGTGGCAAACTCTGAATGTTTTTTTTTTTTTATATAGCTCACTTTCAGCAAACCAAAAGTTGTCTTGTGGACAGATTCTCTCACCTGAGCTGTGGATCTTTGCAGTTCTTCCATAGTTACCTTAGGCCTTTTGATTGCCTCTCTGATTGATGTGCTCCTTGCCCAGCCTGTCAGTTTAAGTGGTCGGCCTTGTCGTGGTAGGTTTGTGGTCATGTCATATTCTTTCCATTATCTGGCAATGAATTTAAAGGTGCTCCGTGAGATGTTAATAGCTTGAGATCTTTTTTATAACCTAATCCTGCTTTGTACATCACCACAGCTTTATCCCTGACCTGTTTGCCGAGCTCCTTGGTCCTCATGATGCTGTCTGTTAAGTAATGAGGCCTGAGGCCTTCACAGAACAGGTGTATTTATACTGAGATTAGTTTGCAGACAGGTGGACTTTATGTACTAATTATATGACTTCTAAAAGGAAATTAGTTGCCTTTGTAAGAGGTTTTAGCTATTTAGTACATCTATGTGGATGCTCTCTATTACAGTCACTACAGGCAGGACTGTAGCTGAGAGCCAGGAGAAGATGTCATCAGGTGGTGACCAACCTTCATTGGCGTTTCGATCCTAAACCATGATGACCTCCAGTTGGCCGGTCCGGCATTGATGGCCAGTCACTGTCCATTTCTCTCCTGCTCCAAGATGTCTGCCACTGCACTGAGGACCTTATTGTGGCGCCAACAATATCTTCCCTGGCTAAGGGCTGTCTCACACCGCAATAGAATGTGCGCCATTGTTCCTCTTCCCTACACAGCCTACAGAGAGGGTCCTCCCTCAGCCCCCACCGGTGTAGGTTTGTCGGTGTTGGGAGGGTGTCATACACTGAATGGAGCAAGAAAGAGATGCGAAAGGGCTCCAGCTTCCAGAGTTCAGGCAACAAGATATTTCACTTTGGCAGGTCCCACTTTGTCCAGGCTCCTTATGATCCGAGTTCAACAGCCCTCGACCTTCTCCCCTCCTTCGGCTTGGATCATCTCTCTCCTCTGCCACTGGTCTGCTTTTCCCCATTGCTGGAAGTAGGTGGATCTGAGTTCCTGTCTACCTATGCACAGGTTTCCAATGATGTCCTTTAACTTCAACACGCTTTCTGCCAGGGCCACAGAGGTGTCAGCTGTCTATTTGTATCCAGATCTTGTAGTGACACCAGCACCTCCAACCCTCTCATCAGCAGAGTCTCGGAACATCATCACAGCCCTGCATTTTGCCACTTTGAACTCCTCCACCACAGATGTAAGGGGTAGCTGTAACTGCCCAGACCTGATGTAAAGCCCTACTGACAAGAAGCTTGGTGGAATTCCGAGCCACTTGTGGAGGTGTTTGTTAATCCACCTTTTGATTCATTTCACTGATGTCATGGGCACTTCATAGATTGTCAGCAGCCACATCAATCTCGGTAGTAGAACTTTCCCGGCAGTCCTGTAAGTTCAATCTTCCTCAACCAGTCATCAACCTGCTGCTCTGTTGAGGCAACCCTACTTCTGTCATTGAGAGATGCTTCGTACCATTTCCCAAGACGTTTTATCGGGCTTTCTTCAATAGATGGAGTGGTCTCCCCCTGGACTTTGAGCTGGAACTTGCTGGTCACTCTCCCATTTCTGATCACCATGCATCTTGATTTCCATGGTTTGAACATCATTCGAGCCCACGTTGTCACATTGTCAAGTGCCTTCAGGATCCACCTTGCCTAAACATGCGTTGATGTTGTTATGGTCAGATCATCCAGTAAAGGGGATAAGTACATGGGCACTTAACACTTCATTTTTAATTTGTAAAAGATTTTGAAAAATATGTGAAATTTCATCCCCCTCAAAATGATGAGCTATTTTGTGTTGGTCAAATTACATAAAACCCCAATAAAATACATCATAATTTGTGGCTGTAACATAACAAAATGAGGAGAAGTCCAAGTAGAGTGAATACTTATGCAAGGCATTGTGTTTGGTTGCATTACAATGGAGCTTTATAACTCAAACTGTTTGAATATATATATTGAATATATAATAGCTGAGACTTTACATATATACATACATATACATATACATACATACATACATACATACATACATATATATATATATATACACACACACACACACACACACATATATGTATATGTAAAACCTATAAAAGTATTTGGTGTGAAAATGCTTTTAGTTCAGTAAGTTTGTGTGTTATTTGAGTTTTGCTGTCAAGGTTCCCTTATTTTTGTATATGCAATGCATGTTTTCTTGTTTTTCTTTGTCTATCCTGCTACATTTACCTCCTTTTGTGATGAACTGCCCTACCCTGATGTGTTTTACCTGTGTTGATTGCCCCACCTGTGTCCAACTGCAGTCTCTGTGTTTCCCCTAGATCTTAGACCTGCAACTTCCTGGTTTGTTGTTTGGTCTTTGGTTTTTGTCATTTTCTTGTGAATTTTTTGGCTTCCTTCGTTCATTTTTTGTCCTCTGCTTTTTTTTAATAAAGCTCACTTTTTTAAATAAAGCTCTGGAGAGAGAACAGAGAGACAGGGAATGGTTAAGGGTTTCATGCTACTGAGCATGGGTCCACATGATCCATGCACACTGGATGATTGTATTATAGAGAAAAAGAGAAAGGAGAATCCCAAGAAGAGAGAAAAATAATACAAAGAAGAACAGAGAGACAAATAGAAAAGACAAAGGAAATGGAAAGGGTTAGGGTTAGACTGAGGCTAAAGGGATGGAAAAACATGAAAGAACCCATTTCAAGACCAAAATAAAACTATACGAGTGAAAGATGCTAAGTTTGGTTTTCAATTATGCATCAAATTATTTAAAAAAAGACATGAACATGGTACCCACAATCTCCTTTAAAACTTTGTCTTAGACTGGCACAGCCACATGGACTTGTGCGCACAAAACAGTGGGAAGTAGTTGTGCCACTTAAGTCCCTTTCCTCTACTTTTGTTGCCCTCTCTTTTTTCACTCATTTACTATTTTCACTCTCTTTCTGTTCATTACTTGGTTTGATTTGGCCTGTGCCAATTTGAATTTACCCTGGCATTGCGTGTGGCTCAGCATCTAATCTTGGGAAAAAGCTTGCTCTGTACAGGTGGCAGGGTTTCTGATATCACACACACACACACACATGCACAACAAATCTTATCAGTCCATAAATGTATGAACACATGCCCACGAGGCGCACAAACATGCATTGCACAATACGCTCAATTGTGGTAAGAGGGACGAGCCGTGTGTGTTTATGGTTATTGGATTTGGACAGACAGTCAGGTCTTTAATAAGTTATATCTAAGGTTGTTGGTGAACTGGGACGAGAGAAAGCCAAAACATAGGCTCTATTCTAATCACTGTTATTTGCATTGGGACTCATTCTCCCTGTCATGGATCTATTAACAACTTCCTTGATATAGACCAGATCCTAAATCAAGACCTTAAATCAATAATTGTGAAGCATTTTCTGGTGATCAAACACCTTCCATCCAGCCTGTCAATATGTATGTCCAGGTAACAAAGCACCCTGGAGGACAACATGGAAATCACCCTCCTAATCATTCATAGAAGATTCATCATGGTGATGTCTTGTGGAGGTCAGGCATGGCTGAAATACAACCATTATTTCACAGTCTGTCTACGAACGGTGCTTTATTCTCCCTGTTCGGACTGCATAAATCCTGTGGACTGGCTCCATGAGATATATTTATTCATCTATTTTCTCATGCAGTTATTTACAAACTCTGGCTGCAATTGAGATAAATGGTTCAATGATTCAACTGCCTGCTGTGCCATCAACAAAGTTCTCTCAATATCCATGTGGTATAGGGCCACTGAGCATTTTGTCTTTCATCCCTATTGAGATTATGACAAAATGCTCAATCGCCCTTTGAGTATCAGACATTCAGCATTTCATTTCTTTTCAAATCTACATTTAGTTTTTTTTTCTCTCACTATAAAATTTTATTGAAGTTGGAACTGCTATGATATATCTCTGTTAGCGCTTATGACCCAAGAGCTAACACGATCCAGAGAGGTTTTTTTGCTATGTGTGGCCATGTGTTTGCCCAATTAAATATTTGATGGATAAGTTTATATTTGAAAACATTTATATCTATGTTCAAGATAAGTTAACACTTATTTTGATATTTCACAAGAGGAAAGAGAGAATATTTTAGTCAGAAATTACTTTGAAATTTAAAATATTGACAAATACCCAAAGATCACTGAAGAGCAATGCAGAGACAGAGTTCTCATGCTAGCTCATGTTGCTGTGTTTGGTATAAAACTTAGACTTACATTGAGCATCACAATTTTTCCTATAAAAACAGCACAAATTGCATTAAAACTTGAAGTATTTCAAATTTATTTGGACCATAAGTCAGCTTCTTCTACAATCATTGGATTCACACGGTGTGATGTTTTTCACAGGACTTGTTTTCACTTTAGAATGTTTTTATTTTTTGGGATGAGGGTTGCATTTTTTTATCTACACCTCATAAAACAATTTCAGTCAAATATGTGCTGTGTGTGCATAATGGATAGACATGAACATAACTACCAGAGAAAATTATTTTTCATCACACATGAGGAAACATTCAAACATAAATATTCACACATTTTACAGAGCTCTTATTAGTACTTAAAAAAAGGACATTTTATGTACCAGTTACTTGTTTGTGGCAAAAACTTTGCTCTTATCTGATTTCTATACATGAAAAAGTATTTGGAGTATTTTGAGTGAATAAGGTCTTCAAAATGAAAATCTAAATGAAAGACTAGTGCAGAGAAATGCTGGATTATCAAAAAACCCTGTCAAAAAGTTTACTCTAAGCATGTCCTTTCTTTACAGCACTGTGTCAGAAAAAGGTTTGTCTCTAAACTTTATCATTCTGCTATCAGGGAACAATGCTTTGACCTCTGTATTTCTTTAAATATGTGCTTGTGCACAGGCAGGTTCTAAAGTTGTTGCTTTAGTTTTGATGTGTATTTTGTGGCAGAGCTGTTAAAAGACTGATTGTCTAGTTTCAGGCTTTCAATACTGGAAAGCACCGTGTTGCTAGCAGTGTTCGTGTACAGTGTTCGTGTACCCTCGAATCAGCATTTCCTTGACAAGGATGTGTGTAAATGAGGAAGGTGGAGGTAAGTTATCCATAAGCTGAGCTAAGTAACTGAGTGATTCTATGAAAGATGATACATTTTTTTCCTATAAGGTGACCACCTGACACCTTGAAGTTGAAGGGTTGGTGAGTTTGGCCAGGAGCTCAGCAGATCCATATTTATCAAATGTCAGAGGGCTCCAGCTGACTTTGAAGCTGCAATTAAGTCTCAATCAGTGGACTGCTTCTAAAATATTAATTCAGAGAACTCTACAGCCGACACCATTTTTTGTTGTGCTTGTAATGCACACAGTCTCCATGGTAGTGCACAGCTACAAATTGATGGAGCAGTTAAATTTTCATTTATGTACTCCTATGCTTGAAGTTAAGATAAAAATTGTACAAACTTTTCCTTATTCCTCCAAATTTACATTCTGCATGAACAGGGAATAACTTCTTTGAGTAACTGTTTAATTACTCACAGAATTATTTCATTTAATATGCTTGACCATTTGTGCTGGCACTGTGGACCTTTGATCTGCAGCCACAAAACAGAACCCTAACTTCATTTTTGGGAACAAAAAGAAGTCAAAGTGCCCTTCATCACGTTCAGTTTATTAACTTATAAGCTAATGTGCTTGTGGCAGGGCTCTGATGTGTTTTTTACATCGTTATGATTTATACTTATTGTACACTGTGCTCCCCATCAAGCCCACTGACAGAAACTGTAATATTCTGTGAATCCCCAGCAAAAATGATCCAATTTATAATTCTTGTCCTCCCATCTTTCCAGTTTTTATTCTTATCCATTTTCTTTTGTCTTTCCTTTACTCATCCTTGCCCTCGAACACCCTCTCTCTTGCCTCTTAGCTTTTCAGATCCTCAACTGATTGTTAATCCTTCTCACCTGTCTCAGGTCTTACACATCCAATGATTCACCTCAGCAAATTTTTAACTGACTTTTTACTAACTTTTTCTATCCAAAAAATTCCCTTTCCTACCACCTCTGTGTCGCCTACACTGCTAAAATAACCAGAAAAGGCTCCAAAAGTCATATACTGTCATACTCCCATTCGTATATTGATGACCTTACCACACATGTATTTGCATCAACTGAATTGGTTGCACCAGTTTCTGCAAGGGGGTAATAACATTTAGCCTTATCTAAAAGGTATATGAAAAAATCTTTGGACAAATAAAAAAAGAAAAAAAACACAAAGAAAAGCAGGCAGCTGGTGGCACTGTCTTTGTTTAAAGTCTGTTAGCTGTCCACACTGCTCTGCATATATTTAGAGGCAATTCATCAGTGTTTAACACCATGACAAACACGTTTGTCCATTTATACTTATTTATTATAACACTAGCAAAGAATATGCGATATGAGTGTTTTATTTTTAAATTGGGCCAAATAGTATAATTAATGTAACATCAGTGACACCATACAGCCACTCTGATTACATCTGCATCAACCAGGGAGCAGCTGCATCTTGTTGCAAACTATTAGCTATGGATCTTCTTGTTGTGCAGTGGTTCATCAGTATTTCTCAAAGGGGCCATTTGAGAGTTCCTTGCCGCACTGAGACATTCCAGCTAATGATGGTGTAGCTGCAGCAGACAATTTACATAACCTATAGTGGTCACTAGTGACAGTGGCTAAAACAAGATCACTTTAACCTTGTGTGGATGGTCAATTCAACCTGACTTTTGTAACTAACAAACCTATGACAGCTCCTCTAAAAAAAATTGTAAAAAAGGCCCTCTCAAAATTTGTAGTTAAACAAGATGCAGTGAATTGTGTGGCCTTGGATGTGTTCTTCAGAACACCATGACATCTGAGGTCTGCAGTAGATTATTCTATAAAAAAATGTGTCTTATTTTTTTAGATGAAGAAATCAAGCACCAGTGATAAGCAGAAACCTTAATTACTTCATCAAACTGAATGAAAGAACCTGCTGTACAGTATGGCTTTCTCTGTCAGACCCTTGGTAAACTGTTAGCATTATTAAGAAATGTTTGTGCATTTGGTGTTTGCTGAAGAGCAGATTGGTCTCTACAGCTGGTTGATTCAGTGTCATTTGCTGTGAACCAAAGCTTGGGTGCAGCCTAAGATTGATCACTACACTTGATTGCTTAGGTAAAGTTAATAGTACAAAAGCTTCAGATAGTGCTATGGAAAAACACAATACATTGATTTTCTGGCATATGCACCAATTTGTATGTCCTTTAATACCTCACCACAAAAACTGATATGAAAGATGGAATCTATGATTTAGTTTAGTTTAAACAGCAAAATGATCTGAGATCATGCATGTAGATTTACCATTTTTTAGAAACTGTATGGCCAAGTATATGTGTATTAAAAACATGTATTTTTAGTAGAGTTAGGGTAGAGAGATGAAGAATTGTGCGAGTGCAGGATAACAGAAAATGAATGTGAGCACATGAGTATTTTATAACTGCACCATCACATTGTTTTGCCGTTTCATTACCTCCTTTTTGTGAAAACAAAAGAGGCCTTCAATTCAAGACCCTGCACTGGATGTTAACAAACAGGATAAAATCCACTGCATGTGCGCACGTATACATATATTGTGTGTACAGGGATGTATGTGTGATTATGCAAGAGTGTGCATGCTTTTTTGTGTATGCTGTGCTCCTTACTTGTTTAAATACCTCCCGAAATCAATAGTAGATCAATAGTAATTTCTTTTACCACCAACCTTTTCTAGTATGACCAGCAGCTCTCAGAATGCCCTTGAGGAAATGAAGCTTATTGTTATGTGGACAGGCTACCTTTTTTACTTGTGACAGAAGCATTTCAGCATGGAGCTCTGATCCCCTTGGTTTGGACTTGGGGGGTTGGTGAACAAGAGGGAGCTGAAATGGAAATTATGTAAGAGCCCATGACCCTTGCAACATGCTCCTATAAAAAACACACAAGCATACACACACGTGTGCCAAGAAACGCAAGTACCATCAACTACACTGACACAAAAAAAAAATTACTAGCTTTTTTTCAATTAGGGGGGATTGAAAAGAGCAAGACCATTCTTTTTAATACAATACTTACAGTACAGTTTTTCCTTTGAGGCGCTTCATGTATGTGAATGTGGCCTAACAGTACTTTTCAGCAATAATAAACTACTGTATCTCCTCAAGATGGTAGTCAAATAAAAGCCAGGACTCAAATAATAGCTCAGGTTCTGCTCAACAAAAACAAATAGAGGCCTGTCATTCAGATCAGCATTACACAGCAATTAATTGATATGTTGTGCACTTTGAGTTTGACACCATTGTTTTAAATACTATGTAGGCTACTTGTTCCTGTATTAGATGCAAATCTACTTTTTTCACTGTGTGTTTCTACAAAAAGTCACTCACTCTGATGTTACATCAATCTTCCATTTTCTCTGTCTCTCTACCTGGGTCAGATCGTTAGACTACGGAGTTTGTTGGTTCTGTTGCCGTATTTACTGTACTCCACGTAGCAGTAGTCTTTCCTGATCTGATAGGAAGGTGGATAACAGAGCTAACTAACAACTATAGTTAGCTGTGGTTGCAGGTTATTTTAGGAAACATCTTAAACCACTGACAGTTGAAGCAACCAGAGACTGTCAGGAGGAATAAAAAGAAAATGTGTTCTTCATAAAATATGATTAATTTGTCAAATTTGTGAAATCAGAAAGTTAACTATTTCTTCATTTGGCAGTGCTGGTACCGGATGCAATGTAATATGTGCCCCACCACAACAATTAATTGAACATATTTTTCAGCACTGAGTCTTGTATAGCACAGCAAAGAGCACTCATATGACTGTACTAATAAAACCACCTGCTGATAGTGAAAGCTGGCTAATAAGCCCCATAAAGTCAGTTTATGTGAGCAGAGTGTGAGCAAGTGGGGAATGAGAGTGACAGAGTCCTGGGCGGCTTTAGAAATATGGCCGTGCAACACGGAAGAAGAGAAGTGGAAGAGGACATGCTCCCTCTTGTAGATATAAAGGGCCCAGTCTAAACACAGTACAAAAACACAGTTATTAATATAATATTTCCTTTCTGCCATGATTACCCATCTTACACAACAGACCTCAAATCATTAACTAAATCATTCATTTAATACACCACATGAGGGGCACTCCAAGTCAAACACACCTAGCTGTGTGAACAACAGGTGCAGGCTGGGTGCTTTACTGCTAAAAAGCTTAAATGGTCATGGTGGATCCCTCAGAGAAGGTGTATGTGTTTGCCTTCAGTGAGGTGTGTCAGGCTCTTCTGCTGTTTCTGAATGTTCTCTTTTCTGGTAAACTTTCCTAATAATGTGACTGATAATTAGTGAGTAATTAGTGTAAAATCAGTCAAATCTATTGTCTACCATCAGGGCTCAGCTGAATGATGCTGTTCTAATATTATAATTGGATGAACACTTGTAGTGTAACTGTACCCCCCCCCCCATTTTACTTGAGTATAATATTCTACAACCCCAACATGTTTCACTAGCAAACTGCAGTAATCTTACACATCAAGAAATGTAAAAGCAACATTGAAGCTATTTTAATATTTTTTCCCTAAACTAAGAGATTCATTAAAGCTGTATTTACACAGGTACACACAATTAAACACACAGATATACAACATCTGTTCCACATGAACTCTGATAGATCTCATTCCTCTGTTACTTTTGCACTTTATACATTTTTGTTTTAATTTGCTTAACAGCCAGTCAGTCAACACAAATAACATACAGTAATAATAAACAAGAAGACTCACTTTGGTTCTCTTTTACTGATCTCTATTGAGCCTCTCTCACTGGAGAATGTAGCCTCTTCCTTTCCTTTCCAATTCCTCCTGCACATCATTGTCTAAATTCTCTTTCATTCTTTCATCTTTCATTATGTCTCAAAGGCTCAACTGTGAAACAGGCTCTGTTTTTGCCAAGACATCCGTCAAAATGCTTCAAAGCACATTCTCTGCTTCTTTTCTGTCAAATCTTAATCCCTAAAGAAGTAAAGCAGATTTGGTAACCTGTTCCTAACCCTAACCAAGTGGTTCCCCAGTGGTTCCATAACTCTAACAAAGTCTTTACCTCAGAAATTTAAAGTTTCAATGTAAAAATGTGACAAAACATAAGGTTTGAACAGATTTAATTTTGCAAAAAATATGTATTTTTATTTGTTGCAACTGGGTTGCAGCGCTGTTGATTCCGTTGTTTTTATCTTCAGTCAAAAATATATAGAGATTTAAAGGCTTTAAAGTAATAAATTGACAGTTACAGCTTGTGTTGCTGGATTTCACTCATTTCAGAGGATTCTCTTTAAATCCAAGTAATATGAATTTAAAATAAATTGTATAGCATATAATATTATGTTATCAGCAAATACATTAGATATTAGACAACAAATAGCTAAAATTTATAATCTTTTTACATTTCACTTTTATTTTGATTTAACATCAATCCACACAATCTAGCCTTATAATGAGCATACTTAAGAATAAAAAATATATAGCCACTTTGAACCTCAGTAAAATGCCCTTATATAAACATTAGTTTACTCATTATTTTATACTGAGCTATGGAAAAAAATGCATGCCCACAGACACGCGCACACAAACACAGACAAACAAATGTATGCCTGTTTGATGATTCCTTTGCTCTCACACCATGCAACACCATCCACCCACAGCAATCTGTAACACACTGTGGCAGGACTGAAGCAAAAACAGGGCAGAGAGAGCAGACATAATTGAGTACAATATAGCTAAGGAGCTCCATCAGTCTTATTACATTTCAAATGTTTTTCCAACCCCAAAACACAACCAGTTCAGTTCAAATTGTGCACAAAGCAGGAAAGATCTAGAGAAGCCAACATAAAACACTTAAAAAGTTTTACTTTCACATGTTTTAGCTGAAAATACAATCAGGAAAATGGAGAGATAAAAGAGAAAAATTGTAGCACCAAAAGAGAACAGAGCACAGCTATGTAGGGAATTGAAAATTATTATGTGTAAGTTGTTGAAAGTATCAAAATTATCATTTATCTCAGGTTTACGTGTTGTGAAACCTGTGGCTTTGTTTATGTGCCAGATAACGGAATGATCAGTGTGACTCTCACAACTATCACAACCAAGCATCACACTGGAAATCTGCTGCTGCTCAGCGAGGCGTCTTTGTCCGTGACTGAGATGAAACAGTTTAATCTGACACAGAATGAGACAATATGATAATGAGAGATCGGAAAGAAACTGAGATGTGAGTTTGCATCTTCAAAGAAAAAATAAAAATTCAAATTCAAAGGGCCCAAATGGCAGAATTAAAGAGCAAGAGCGAAAAAAATGAATTTGACCAACTTTAACATCAAGCACTTACCAAATAATGAAAATTTTTCACCCTAAAGCTTTCTCTTCTTTCCAAAAAGTGGTGAGAAACACAATAGCAAACATCATGATTTGAGTTTTCATGGAAACAAAATCATATTTTTGTAACTATATGCTAAACGAAGAAAACAAGGTCAGTTCCTCTTAAGTGTTCAAAGTTGCTGACAAGCAATGTTACATTCTAAAAGGCTTAAAAGGCTTGAAAGACTTTAGTCTCTAGCTTTTTTAAAGACTGGCTAAACTAAGTTCAGTTCAGTGTTCACACCGGTGTCCTGACAGGCCAGCTAAGCATATGCAAATTTTAGTGAGCAAATACATTAGTACTATGAAAATGAACCAACCACATATAGCCTGTTTTAGATAGAGCAATGCAATGCAAAGCTTGACTTAGTACTTGAGTTCGTTTTGGGACTGTATTTCCTTGTTACGTCACAGGAGGAACAAATAGCTGTAATCACTATCATTACTACCTGTTGATCTGTGGTCACACACACACACACAGAGACACACACACACACGCACACACTCACATGCACAACACAGTATATTGATTCCTCTGGAGGTTTGTTCCCATGGAAACACTATTGTTGCTTTGCCCCTCCTCCTGTGCTGACTGTCACACTGGGCTCTAGTCTGAGGCACAGTGGTATGTGGAGAAAGAGCAACAGTGAGGGCATAACCAGCTCTACGAAACTGGAAAAGTGGCCTTTAAAGTCAGGTCTGTGTTATTAAGTGTCAATACCATCATAAGTTGTAAAAGTTCAGGTAATGAGTCCCATGAAAAAAAGCAAAAAACGTTATACGATTTGAACCATCAGCTTATGTCCTATGTGTGTGTGTGTGTGTGTGCGTGTGTGTGCGTGTGTGGGTGTGTGTGTGGATGTTTGATGACATTCCACACCAGTCTTTGCAGATGTAGCTCAGAGACATCATGTTTGTGCAAAGTTTATGTAGATTTGTTTTAATAAACCTAAAACAGATTATTTCTAACTGTTTTTTTCTTGTTGTTTCAGAGTATTATATATAGGTTTAGATTAATTTTCATAACCATCAATAATTTAGTCTCTCCTCTTTCTATCAAACTGTTATGGAGGTGCTGTCTTGAGAAAATGTAATAAAGTGTACAGCAGAGGTCAGTCTCTACTGGTGGAACAGGCAGCTGAGCAGAGAAATTTGTGGAGAGTGTTTGGAATAACAGTACAAGATATGTAAAAAGAAAACTATCTCTCTCCCTGTTTGGTAGTAATTTAGGTTTCGTCTTAAGGTGAGCCATTAAACAAGGACAAAAACTGAGCACACTATTTGCTTCAGAAGGGTTGTGGCTAAAGAATGTAATACTTCTAATCATCCACCTCAGTTGGGACGTCGGGCAAGAGCCAGTGGGTAAAGAGTGCTTTTTTCCCATCTATTCGTTCTACCGGACATCAGTGTATGAACCCAGCAAGACTTGTCTAAGTGCCTAATTGCGTAATAACTAAAGCATTGTTGACTTTTGTGACAAAAATATCATACATGCCACAGTGAGTTAATACAGCCATATTCAGTAAACCATGGTGATATGTCTGGATAGTATGCAGGTATGAAAAAAAGACAGAGCCCAAGCCTTATAAGAAACAGTCTTACATAGATGATGTGCATGCTTAAATGTGACCTATAGCAGATACTGCACATGATCAAAGAATTTGATTCCATTAATTTCTGCATTTCTTGGCAAATTTCAGGCTAATCTTGGTTATGCAAGTATTCTCAAGAGGGCCAGAAAATAAAAACATTAGAAAGCAACTGCATCTGTTCTGTAAGACGGCATTTGGTCTGCTCTTTAAGGATGTGATGCATAATAACTGATGATAGTTTGTCTCCTCTGTCCACAGACTGTGCTTTTGCCAGCTTTGATTAATTTTTATCATATCGTCTATCTGATATGTCAACTTTTCAGAGTTTTGTTCAGGTTTTTCACAATTCCATTTATGTGAGAATTAAACTACGTATTGCAATTGGTGGAAGGTTACCCATAACCACTGAGCATGATTCATTTCATGGGTGTTCCTGCTGTGCATGTCCCTTCAGAGCTCAGGGAAATACAACTGTTGTTACATCACAACCACCTCCAAACAAAGGAACAGATTGGAGGGGCAGAGGACAGAAAGAGAAGCAGAAGGTAAAGCAGTACTAATCATGGAGAGGCAGAGAAGGTAAGGACAAAGGACATTTGGATGTACAACAGCAAAATGAAGGAAAGGGGAAAGAAAGAAAGAAGGAAAGGAGAGCTTCAGCAATTAAATTCCTAATATGTGTGGGCGACATGCAGCACAGCAATGTACGAGTTTATTGGTTGCTGGGTGGTTGGAATGTCATCTGTGTTCCTCCACACACCAGCAGGAACAATCCTCTATCCCTTTTCACTTTGGATCACCTTCAAAGCTCTTCCACCCCCAACCTTTGGCTTCAACACATTGCATGAGGCACATGTGCACACTCCCCCTATTGCTCCAAGGTACACACATCATATTTATAACAGTTATGGTTTTCTATCGTTTTTCTGTCATCTTTACATCATCACCCTCTCTCTGAGTCTTATACCATTTATAGTGACATGTATTTGTGACATGAAAATAAAAGCTGCATCTGAGGTTCCAACACTGCCTGCATTAAAGCAAACTAACTGGCTTGTTGATAAATTAGGGGATAATGTACAATTTCAGAAGTGTTATAGTTTGTCATAATTTTGAAATAAGGGTAAGAACAACAGAATTTTACTAGTTAATAAGTCCTTCAAAAATTTTCTTTTCAATAAATTCCTACAGCACTGACAGAATTTCAACAGAAGTTTGGGGGATGACCCATTCCACCCATACTTAGTCACTTTAAACACACAGAGCATGTACAGTACTTAACCTCTGCTGAGGCTGCACAGTCCTTTACACTTGGTGACAATGTTTAATTTAAACCTCTGTGTCCTCCTCAAGTTACACAGTCATACCGTAATTTCTCAGCAGTGTTTTCCAGTTCATGGGTACACAGAAAAATGTTGAAACTTTCCTGGAGCAATAATGGACTACACCTAATTTGATGTTTTTGTCTTCAAGCCTACAGTAGTCATTTTACATTTCTTGGCAGTAGTCTTAATCTCTCATACATTATCTAAATAAATCACAATTTGCATAATCTAGTGATAACTACTTAGGGCAGCTCACAGGACAACTTTTTTGTCCTGTTTGCAAAATGTATTTTTGCTGAGTCATGCACAATAGAAAACATACTATTTGTGCTTGATTATCTGCAGCTTTTCACAGCTTTGAACCAAAAAACAATAGTTTTGCCAGTGTCTTGTCTTAGTAATTTTGTAGGTGGTCCAAATGTCTAATTTCTTTGCAGAACATAAAATAAATCAACAATAAATGAGTAAATAATGAATGGTGTTGGCGTTGTGATGTTACCACTGCAAGAATTCCCACAAATTGAACAAATCCTTGCCAATGACAAGGTCCAGGAAACAAAACAGCAGTTAAATTGAACCCAATTATAACTATATAAAGATGAATGGTGAACTCGTGTTAGCAATAGTTGCCAGGCATGTGGCAACATTAGCTTTCATTTATATTTGTGTCTCTGGCCACTTGACAAGTTTACCATATTTGCCCAAACAAAAGCAGTAGTTCTGTGGCCAGGTATCAAATAGTGGTTGGGGTCATGGTCACAATGAAAAAATAAAGGCTTGTTCCAAAAAAGGACAAAACAATTTAAAATTTAAATTTTAAATGTTAATACATTCAATAATATATATTATTGAATGTTTTTTTTACACTAGGGTGCACTGTTCTGTTTCTGGCACTGTCACTATATGTGTGTCTTATAGTGATCTATAAGTGCGAAAAGATGGCAAGAACTGTCATGAAGTAGTGCAAGTCTCTGAATTATGAGGAACAGGTTCCTGCAAACATTTCTCATTAAAGCTCTGTTAATGAATGAATGAATGTCCACCGCAGCATTTTAGTGTATTGAATGGAAAACAGACAAAAAAAAAAGTTGAGTGCATATTACCAAGCACGTTAACTGTTATGGGACCTGTACTAGAAAGCGAATTCAGAACACCCAGGACTTCTTTTTGTTACTTAGCTTGTTCTAAAGAGAGTGAGTGAGAAAGAGAAGAAAAAAAAGACAGAGGTGGAAAAAAATTAAATACAGACTATCTTAAAAAGCTCTTTAGCTTCTTTGCATGTTGCAATTTGACAGCTGAAAATCAGTTCTATAAACCTCCCATCTTGCATCTCCACTCTCCTGCTTCTCCACCCTCACCCACACCTCCTCTCCCTTTATCTCTCTTGGCACTTGTTGCCAGAAAGCTTTCAGTCCCAGTTTTCCTGCCTCATTAATATCCGAGAAACTATTGATACTGGATCTTTAATTAGCCTGACCTGGCCTCTCCTAAAGGGAAAAAAATTACATTTATTATTGAGGCTACAAAGGAGATCAGTTTTAATGGCTGGATAAACAACTCATCCCACAACACCTACTCCAGTCAGGGTTGCAACAACAGGTGGGGCTCAGTGGTTAAAACAGTAGCCTCACAGCTAAAAGGGTCTATTAGAGTTCACGGCCAACATTAAATGTCTGGCTCTCATTTCTGGAGCATCTCCAAGGTTAACCTTGATTTCTGTGTAAAGCCAAATACCAGCTTTGGCTGGGAGCAGGTGAACATGCAAAAAATATGTTTTTCTTCTTTTGGTGTGCTGATCACTGCTCCTGTCAGGATGTAATTTGTTTCTCATTCTCATTCCCTTTTCTCATTGTCTTCTCCCCCAGATGGCTGCTACTGTGTCCACTTTACTTGTTAAGCGATAGCTCAGGGCTTCAGGAAATTGGTCAGTGACTTTTAAAAAACAACCGCTCAAACTTTTCATGGTACAAATGCAATGGGAAAACTGCATTCAGTGTTGTTGAAATGACCATTTTACTATGCCTTATGTGTCTACAGGGCACTCAGTCTGCAGAGTATCTTGAATTTACTGATCTTGTGTTTTACTTTATTGAATTCTATGTTCTTGTGAACACCCAGTGTACTCACAGAAAATCGAGGCAGGAGAACTTGAACAAGGTTTTAGTCACCACAGCATCACAGCAAGTGAATTAAACCAACATCACAGGCCAGACCTAGTAGCACCTTCCATACTTAGAGCTGTTGTTCAAACCGTTTTTGCTATGTACACTATAACTGCATAACAGCTCTAGCACCTGTTGTAAACTACAACATTATATCTTTGTTTTAACACTGTAAAACTTAGACATGTCCTTTGTTGTGTAGCGTAGCATCACTCATCTGTGAAAATGTGTAGGTGTTATTTTTATTAACAGTGCCTTTTTTTCCAAGGTTAATGAGGGTGCTTTTTATTTCAGGATAGGCTATCATGACTGGATTTCATTGAAGAGAATCCAAAGTTAACGTGTGATAGTTAGGCTTCAGCAAGAGATGCCTCACTTTATAACTAATATTAAAAAAACATTCCTGGTTGACCGTGGCTCACGCAACAGTGCTCTCAAACAGACAAAAAACTGCAAAAACTGGAAAAGTGAATGACTGGCCTAAAATTGACTAAATTTACCCCTAAACAAGAAACACCTGTGGCAACAAACATGTTAGATCACATTGTAGACAATCATTAACCAATAATCCAAGTAGAGGCTCAAGATATTTAAAAAAGTCACTGAGTCACATTACTTGACATCATACCAAAATTTGTAGCGTAATTCTTGCAATGTGATAATACTGATGTGTAACTGCTTAGCAAGCTTTTCTACATCTCCAGGTTGTCCATGTTTCCATGAGTGTCTCATGCTCATATAGAACATCTGCAGTCATTGTTACATGATTCCTGACAGCTGTCTGAAGCCCTTCAAGCACCTGCTTTGTTCCCATTTTGTCTCTTCCATTGTGTCTGTTCTGACATGATGTCACATGTTAGTTTCTTCTCCACTCTGGACAAGCCAATGAAGCCAATCAAAATCCAAAATTTCATCATGTCAGTGCTAAATCAGGCCTTCTGCCTGAACATGCCTGTTAGCCCACTGGCATGTCCATAGTTCTTTACTGCTGGTCATTTATATTTATTTGACTGAGTTTGATCCTTTGTTTTCTGGTTAATTGTAATAAGGCCGTGCAGAGATATTCTGTTATATATTTAAAATTGATGATTATTGGCTCAAAAATGAGTCTATAGCCAAAAAAGGGAATTTATTGTTGGTTTGGATATCAGGGCTTGTTGGCATGATACCCATATTACCTGAAAATTAAAATATAGTAGTCTTGTACACTTCTTATTCCTTCGTGTGTCTAGAATATTGAATATATGGGATTTTTTTAGATATTTTTACTGTAAAGAATGAAAAAACAAAATATTACTTATTACTTCTTAAACAATTATATTTGTAGTTACTGATTGCTCATTGTCCCCTGGATAAAGAGTGGTGGTGGTAGGGGGGTTTAAGCAGGTTTGATCAGCTTAAAGTAATAATAAGAGAGAGAGAGAGAGAGATAGATGAGAGACAAGGAGTACATATTGTCTTGCCAGTGACTATTAGGTTGAAAATTACAACATTTGCATGATTGATCTTGACTTGCAAGAAAACCACACACACCACCAGCCTTCTGTGTGAATACAGAAGGCACAATGACGTCTCTGTGCGCCTCCAGTATCAACTGGGTATTGCTACATCAACCCTAGATGTGTATTGCTGTATTGACCAAGTGGATCATTAAGCATCTATAAGGCTTGTTCATTACAGTGGCCATTGATCTAGAAAATTCCTACCAAGAGCTGTTTCCAACACTGAGAGGGAGGCTGAAGGTAGGTACGTTACAGCTTTTCAATAAGACTATTTATTTTTCTGGCTTTACTAATTCATGAGGCTGTATGTGTCTGTGAGTGTGTGACTGTGAGTGTGTTTTTGCTCCCTACTACAGAGGGTGCAGTATAACTGTATGATCCAAAGCACCTGTGTCCTTATGGCTGAAACATTATTTGCACCTTTGATTACATTCAGTTGCTGTTCACCAGCCTGTAAAAAAACACACTTTGATGAGAGGCAGCACCATGTTTATTGGTTTTTGTGTTCTATCTTATTCTGTCCATGTTTGAGTAAGGGGTCTGCACATATACAACACATACTGCTATGGTATAAACACTCAGACAAACAAAAAGATGCCACAAAAGAGCTGAGTATCAAACTGAGATCCAATGGATCCATTCGAACTCTGATCCATAAAAACCTGCATGTACAGGCTGTTATAATACTAGTGGAAGACTTTGTATTTGTATTTTTCTCTTTACTCTCTAGTGGCCTTTCTATTCCTCATTATTTCATTCAATTTAATTGTGTTTGTCATTTCTTGGGTT
>JAPZDY010000005.1:2544374-2571455 GCA_029783645.1 Ctenochaetus hawaiiensis | reverse complement strand
CTCATCACACTCTGACAACTATTAGCTCTAACTTGCAAAAACAAATGTTAACATTAAATGCAAGATAATATATAGACAAAATAGGATTCACGCTGTGACTTTTTTGTGTACATCTTAACTGAGACCTGTCCCCATCAGCACATCTCGGATCAATTTGTTGCACTGTGTTCGCAGCCAACAGAACACAGGATTCCAGCATGAAAAGAAGTGAATGGAGTCACTTTTTTTTACATTAAATAAATTATTTCATTGTGTGTGTAATTTATCTGTTGTTAATTTAATTATCGATATAGACCTATATTTACTACTTGTTAACCATGAAGGACTACAACTTTTATTTCATTGTGCTCTACAAGAAAAAAAATTCCTTTGATATTCAGTAAACAGTTTAATCTAATGTACATGGTCATCTCAGCCAGTAATTTATTGTTTTAGATTTATCAATGAAATAGAGATATGCATAAATTTATGCGGTAAGTTTAAAACATATAGTATTTGAGTAAGAGCAAGGAACAATGTGTCAGAAGTAACATCATTCAATGGCATTAATTAATCTATATATATTATAACATCATAGAATTAATGCTTGTTAGTAACAGTTTAGATTAGTTATGCCATCATTTACGAATGCGTTAAAATTATGAAAAAAAAAATTTGGTGACCTTGGAAATTCAGGCAAACATTTACAGAAAGATGCATGAGGTTACATCATGGGGCTGAAAGTAAACTTTTTTCATTACCTTTCCAAAACTCACACTTACATTGTTTCACAGCATGTCACACTGAAAAGAGCACCTATAGATGTGTCTGCAGACCTTCTTGTTCATCCTCCTCCAGATTATCTTTGAATGCCTGATTACAGTTAATGGGACTGGTTATGGGTGTCTTGGGTATTAGACACAGGACTTATGAAGAACCATATTTCCAGTTAGGAACAGTAAAAAAGAACTATTGCCTGTCATTTGAGTAGTTTTATCTGGGATACAGTCAAATTTGCTGAATATAAACTACAGGTGAGTAGGCCTATTGATACCTAATATCAGGAACTTAATTCTCAGAACCACTGGTAAGCAATCAGTCATATCAACAAGGTTTCTAAACAGTGAAGGATATTTTCTCTGTCAAAAACCTTAATCCATACTTTAAGAGATAAGTAAGCGTACATAATATTTAATGTATAATAGACAAGAGTAAAAATGGACAACACATAAGTAGTGCATTACTTTTATAAAACAAGAACAAATTGGTGGCTGAAATATTTATTTGTGTGTAGGACAACACAATTCAAATTAAATGATCGCATAAAATGACAGGAAAAAACCCTTAGACAATAGCCCATAATGCAGTGTCCCCATATGAGTTCCACCCCATACCCACTGCTACATGGTAACAAGAAGCCTAAAAATGACAAAAAAATGAATTTGGCTTTGGTATTTAACGAAAACTGACAAGAAGAGACAGCCAATGTAATTTACAACGCCAGAAACATTATCAGTTAACACAAATACATAAAATGAGGCAGACACACTTAATCTGTGTTGCTATCTTGAAACCCTTCTTAAATTTTTGGTGGTCATAATGGTCTTTACTATTCAGACTATTTGCCATATAAGGCGTCCTCTATCTGTAAAGCGGAAGAATGTGGTGTGTCTGAAACCAATCAGGCAGCGTTGTTTGCAGACCTCGTCCAGTCAATCCATGCGAAAAACACATTCATGGTCAATTGGAGAGAACGAAGATGACGCACATCTGTCCTCAACGGCTCTGGGTCAGATCCCGCCCTTCTTGCTGTGTGGGCTTATCCGATTGGAGGTTAGGGTTTTCGCTCTTCTCTAATTGGCTAATATCTCGTCGGCCAGCCCGAGAGGGAGAACCCGGATACCTGCCGGTCTTCCATAAGTCTGAGCCACCATCAACTCAGCTAACCTGTGATACGGGATTTAATATCATTCCGCCTTCTCATCTCGTTGCCAACAGTGTCGTTAACCAAGGTAGGCTTTTGAGGCACAATGAAATTGTGCCTATGACTAAACAAAGTAGTGGCGACATAATGTAACAAGAAAGTGTGATGTTTTCGACACTTCTCTCATTTCACATATTGTCATTGTCCTATAACATTGTTAATCCACAGTAACGCTAGAAACCACTAAACATAACTGTTTTAACTTACAAGCTAAAAAAGATTTTTTTTTTGTGCTGCAGTATACGGGATGCAACCTTATTTCACTTTCGGAGGCCTTTACTGAAATGAAGTTGGGGCCGACCGAGTCAAAGATGCCCATTTAGGCCCAAAGTATTAGCAGTCTGCGCCCTGTTCCTCCGTTACCAATCCTGTCAATCACCGGCGTATGCATTAGTGAAACCTACGATATAACGTTGCACTATGTCGACGGTTTCCTCTTACCGCCTGGCCTGCTGACAGGCTGCCTTCGGCCGTCTCAGCAGTCTCCACCCCATCATGCGATGATGGTGAGCCTGGACACGTATGTAACTTTTCCGGACGTCCTGCAAATTTCCAGATCGATATGAAAAATGCAAAAGTTGTGTTTGAAACCATTACAGTCATCGCGAAATCAGTCAAAGGTGATGACTGATGATTGAGGAGTTTGTAAACTGCCCACAGTTCATAGAGTTGAGCTGATGTACGTTGTCTACCAGGCTATCCAATGTAACCTTAATTTATATTAAAAACTAATTCATTCGTTGAGGAGACTGTGGTATTTAGAGAAGGTCCCGTCGGTTTTACACTTGTAAGCTCAAAGGAATGTAAGGCTTCAGTTACAGTCTTTTTTTAAATAAAGACTAAGATATTTATATTGCTATAAAAAATTGAAAAATCTGCATCACAAGCCCCTGAAGCCAAAAGCCATAGTTTTGGACCAAGAGAAAAGGAAGATGACAAGATGAGGCAGAAAATCAAAACCACTGTCACAACTTCTCTCACACATTCTTTTGGTTTATCTCATCTGTTGTTTTTCTCAATTCCTTTATGTCTATTTTTTAATCACTCTCCTCAATGTCTTTGTCTTTCTCCAGGCTTAGAAGATGTCTCAGAAGATCAAGGCAGGCTCTGTGGTGGAGATGCAGGGAGATGAAATGACTCGAGTCATCTGGGAGCTCATTAAGGAGAAACTCATCTTACCTTACCTGGAGCTCGACCTGCACAGGTTAGGACACCACAATGTAAAGGGGACAGCATAGGACATGAAGGACACTGGAATCATGCATCAATTAGTGTATTATTTTGGATCAGCTTGCTGCAGATTTCACACCCCAAATATGAAGTCTTTTATTAAATAAATTTTTAAATACTCCATTGCTAGCCATTGCTACCAGTTCCCATTACCTCTGGCACTGAATGCTGTGCTGGGATTTCTAGTTTGACTTGTTTATCCTGTTAACCCTCCACACACATGCTAACAGCTCTGTTATCTTATCTAGACAGTTTTATTGTCATAATGGTCTGATCTCACCCACTTCAGAAAAGTTTTACAAAACTGTGGCAGTGTGTTCATAGTGATTTGCAAAAATCCATTTATATTGTTCCAGATATCATACTTGAATGGGGAGATCAAAATCACTGAAGTTAGCAGAAGAGTGTAAAGAAACTGTGGAGAAGACTTTTATTAACAATTATTATTCAGCTTATTTAAGACATAATCAATACAAATAATCTCACTCCTTCACATTATTAGGGGCTAAAAGTTATTTCACTGGCAGGTGAACCTAAAGATTATGATCACAGCCTCTGCTTGAGAACATTGGCCATTCACAGTTATGAGATCTAGAAACCTGCTTCCTCATCTGACCCCACCCCCTTTATCAATACCATGGACTTTGTTCAGAGTTGTGTGGTTTTAAATCATGTTTATGTGAAGTTAGACTCACTAATGTTCCAATCCCCCATAATCAGTCATATCTTTATACTGTTAAGTGGGGTCAGTGTTGTGAACTTTAGCCTCCTTTTTAAAATGTTTTCCTCATCCTTGTTTTGCATTGCATTGTCCTGATTGTGCAACAGACACTGAAAGCTCAAATGTGATACAATACAGTGCAATAGCTACTCTGTTTGAAACGTGAAATCTCAAGAAGCAGGACCATTGTAGATCAGGTCACTAGGAAAAACATACATTTTCTTTCTTTCTAGATAAGTCTCATTGTCAACTGTTTTTTTCTTTCCCTCTTTCCTTTTGTTAATGAAGGTTACAGTTTAAACTTACTTCTGTATGAAAAAGCCCAAAGATTGTTAAATAATTGATGCAGGTTAAGTGAAGACATTGCAGTCTAAAGGAAAGTCCAAAGGAACAAATAAGGACAACATTCTTGTAAACCTATAAGTGCTTTCTGTGTCTATGTCTTTCCTACTGGTATGTATCAGTTTTTGAGCTTCTTGTTGTTGTGGATTGGTATTAGCTATTGGGGGAAGGGAAGGAGGAAAGTGGGTAAAAGGTCATTGCTGCTTGCAAACAACGACAATAGGTGCACTAACATCAGATAAGCTGATACCATAAGAGAACGATAAAGACACTGAGCTCAGCTGAGTTTTCAAATTAAGTATATTCATACGAGCTGAGTAACATGGACCAAAAATCATTGATAACTACTATTATTATGAATCTTGGTATTTTCTGCAAACTAGGTTCAATATTCCTCAAGTCAAAGCCACATGTGAGATATCTCCTCAAGGCTCCTAAAGCACGAGTGTAACAAGTGGAGCAACTTTTTCAGCTCTTTTGGCAGAGAGCCATTTGTCATGCATGGATTCCTTGTTTCCTTTGTTTTTGTACTGCTGGTCATGCAGATCTCCTTTTCAGCAAGGCCAGGGATGGCCAAAGAGAGAAGAGATGAACACAGTTACAGGATTATTGAGAAAGTGGGGTAGAAGGTTAATAGATAGTCTTGATGCAAACACTGTGTCAGGTCTTTCAAGAAATATGATTGGCCTGGGTATGAAATGAATGAAGGCCTTGCAGCAATTTGAATCATTCTTCTGTTCACAAGCTCTCCCTTTTGTTTGCTACTTATTAATGTTGTTCACCTCCTCTGACACGGTGCCTCACATCACAGTCATCGATCATTTACAGACTAGCTTCCACTCAAACAGTGAAATGGGTTAACTTTTAGTACTTGTTTGGTTTTGTCAGGCCTTCTGTTTAATGGTGTCTACTGAGGCCTTAATCAGGACTGCTGTCCTTGAAACAGTGCTGTTGTTTATGGTATTCATGACTCTGCAGTTGAGATTATGAATGGTAGTTCAATCCATTTCTCCTTCCTCAGAGCTTTGCTTACTCTCACAGCTACAAGTATGCAAATGTTAAGTGTTATGTGCAACAATCTTTTTTTAAGTATTGATCAAAATACATATAAAGTATTTAGTATCATAAATTGTCAAGTAATGTGCGCTGCCACTGAATTTGTCAACTTCAGATGTTTACAAATTTAGACTGAAATGTTTCTAACATTTCATCATATTTTACTTAGGAAAAGTTATCAAGACATGTTTGTAATGTTCAAGCTAGTGTTCAAGTATTAAAAAGTAAGGTTTTGATTCGGTTTCTGCTGTAGATTTTAACAAGTTGGCACACATTTAGCTTGTACTAGTTTTCTCTCTGGCACTATTAATTCCAAGCTCTGTTCTCTTTGTCTCTCCCTGCAAAAGCTATGACCTCGGTATGGAGAACCGAGATGCTACGGATGATCGGGTGACAGTCGAGGCAGCAGAGGCAGTGCGACGTTACAACGTGGGCATCAAGTGTGCCACTATCACACCAGATGAGAAGCGCGTGGAGGAGTTTAAGCTTAAGCAAATGTGGCGCTCACCCAACGGCACCATCCGTAACATCCTAGGAGGCACGGTGTTCAGAGAGGCCATCATCTGCAAGAACATCCCCCGTCTGGTGCCTGGCTGGATCAGGCCCATCATCATTGGCAGGCACGCCCATGGAGATCAGGTAACTGCTGGTTTACAGGGAATCAGCTGACCATTTTGCTCTGTTGATGTTGTCTGTGGTGTTTTTACTCTGAACTGTCGTCAGCTTGTTTCTGTTTACTGGAAAACTGAGATCCAAACTGGGTAAATTTCTAAAACAAACAGTTAGGCCTCATTAGCTGTTTTTTGTGCTGTGTGATATTGTTTTAGAAGTGCTGAAATTGTGTTTTTAAGGCAAACCCAAATATTTACAATTTTAAAAAAACATTACAACTTTTTTCTCTCTTTACAATGTCAGATTTGTCAGCCTCTGGTCAAAGCTGGACGGCAGCCTCATATGGTTGAAATAATTCTGATTTCAAGGGAATTAAAACTACAGGACTACAACTTAAAGGAGCAACTTTAACTATATAGATATAATGTGAGTTTTCAGCTACATGCAGAGAAACTTTAACCAGCTCTTTATTATCTGATAACGGCACTGCTGTTACGGTAACATAATTTACAGCAAACCTTGACAGTGAAACGCTGACTACTGACATCCTGTCAACTCATGTATGAGTTTTATGAGTTACAGCTGTTTCATATGTCATTGTAGAGTTATCAGAAGATAATATATAGTTATATTTCATCAGCTGGACTTTGGAACTTAATGTACTACCTCGACAGCCTGGAAGAGTTGCAGCAACCAAATCATGGGTTAGCATGTGGGGCTGTGCCAAAGTCAACTGTTCTCCCCTCAGAGGAAAGTAATGTAGGTGAAATGTCAAATGGCTGCTAGTCACATAATATCCCATGGATGTCTGAGGTATACATATAATATACTCTGCTGATATAGTTTATCATGTGACACTACTGGTGATTACAGCCTAGCCCTGTCCAGGGTTTATGACTGTCTTGGTGTTTGTCATTTGAACTTTGATCCAACACCATTTTTTAGGACCAGCCTCAAACCTTTATAGGGTTAGGATTATTACAAAGCTGTTTATAGTGCTTTCATAGTTTATTGGGGTTAAACAGCCTTGTTGCTTTCTCGTATTAACATTTTGTCTTTGTCAATGTGTTCACCACAGTACAAAGCTACAGACTTTGTGGTGCCAGGGCCTGGAAAAGTGGAGATGATTTACACACCCACAAGTGGAGAGCCAGTTAAATTTGTCATCCATGAGTTTGAGGGTAAGAACACAGGCAGCCAGATGTATGATCATAATTGCAACCCTTCACAAGTCACTCAGGCAAGATACCCACATTCGTGACAGTGTATTTTTAGCATTATCAATACATGCCTCAACTGCGCAGATATACACACATCAGTCACAAATTTAAACTTTGTAAGAGCAATGATGTCCAATATAAAGTGGAAGTATAAAGTGTGTCATCCAATATAACTTTCAGGACTGGCACTAGAGAAATGCCTTAATGAGCACATTTTCCATGTGTGCACATTGTAAATAGAATAAGAAATGTCTTATCTCTTTATTTCAGTTTTGTTGTAACTGTTCACCTGTTGAGGTTTTGTAATTTGTAACCACTGAGCTAACTTTTGCTCCCTGTAAGATGAGTGCCCGTGTTTGTCTCCAGGCGGGGGAGGACATTGTTTTTGTTGGTAATTTGGTCATAGTATGCTGCATATACATAATGAACACAGTCATTCAAATAAAGGATGTCATTTTGTATGTTTATAGCTGTATGAAATGGTTGGCATATTGTATATTAATGTCCTGTACTTATGTATTTATTTCTGTCTGCCTGTCTGTCTGTCTGTCTATCCGTCCGTCTGTCTGTCCAGGCACAGGTGGTGTAGCCATGGGCATGTACAATACTGACAAGTCCATCAGGGACTTTGCCCACAGCTCGTTCCAAATGGCTCTGTCCAAAAGCTGGCCTCTGTACCTCAGCACCAAGAACACCATCCTGAAGAAGTATGATGGTCGCTTTAAAGACATCTTCCAGGAGATCTATGAGAAGTAAGGACTTTAAAATCCATGAAAACGCATGTAAAGTAGCTCTCACATGAACACTCTGTCTCAAAATCCATGCTTTTGTATAAGATGCAGATCACAACTTAGGGATGTTGTTCTACCTTCCTTTGTTCAGGGAATACCGTACTCAGTTTGAGGCAAAAGGCATCTGGTATGAGCACCGTCTGATAGATGACATGGTGGCCCAGGCCATGAAATCTGAGGGAGGCTTCATCTGGGCCTGCAAGAACTACGATGGAGATGTACAGTCAGACTCAGTGGCTCAAGGTAGGTTGAGACAATACATCTACATCAGAGGTTATGTGAAGAACTATGTAGAATAACTTGCAAAATTTTAATTCCTGATCTTGTCATGTTATGTTTTCTCTTGCTTATGTGGCTTTGTGTGACCCTGTTTCAGGCTACGGCTCCCTGGGTATGATGACCAGTGTGCTGGTCTGTCCTGATGGACGCACAGTGGAGTCTGAGGCTGCTCATGGCACAGTGACTCGCCACTACAGACAACACCAGCAGGGCAAGGAGACTTCCACCAATCCCATAGGTAAAAACAAAACGATGCATGAACTTGAGCATTTTAGCTACTATCCACACATAGCCCCTTAAAAAACAAACATCATGTAAATGAATTAACAAACTAAATCCTGTCCTTACGCTTGGTGTGTGTGTGTGCTACAGCCTCCATCTTTGCATGGACACGAGGTCTGCTCCACAGAGCGAAGTTGGACAACAACGCTGATCTGCGAGTCTTCTCTGAGGCGCTGGAGGCTGTTTGCATTGAGACCATTGAGGCTGGTTTCATGACCAAGGATTTGGCTATCTGTATTAAAGGCCTGCCAAAGTTAGTGTCCTCATTATCTAACACTCAGATTAAATTTCTGAGTAAGATGCCATAGTGTCTCTGCTGTAGAATGAAAGCTGATTTATATTTTACTGTAGGATTTTAGCTACTGTCATACTACCATCTAAAACTGAGCAGTACATGGCATACAACATTAGGCAGTTCAGTGCACTTTTAATGTGGTATACAGTGCTGATGAAACAAATAGGAATCCATCTGTAACCCTGTTTACTGTTTTTCTTACCATGAATACAAAGCTGAAACACAAAAAGTCCAAACTGACCAATCAAAGCTCTGCACTGTGGCTGTCACAGTTTAAGTCACAATCAGGTCTTCTCACTTAAGGTTGCAAGAGGCATTAGGTTTGTGATAACAATCTTCTAACCCTTCCTTTGTCCTCAAAATGGGCTCTCAATGATGTCCAATCACAAAAAGTAGTTTTTTTTCACATGCCAGTCCAGTAGGTATATGGTGTAACTTTTCAATATGACAGCAGAATAAAGCCACATGCATGCGTACAAACCACGATGAGACTGCACGAAAAGATCAAGACAATGCATGCTTGAAAACAGAAAACAGTCTGTACTGATGTTCTGCTGAAGGACTATCAATCACACTAAAAAGTTTTATGCAAAAATCATTTTATAGAGACAACTAGTGCTCACACTACAAAATACCTCCAAAATTAAAGTATACTCAACCTGCTCTCTTTATCTCTGTTTGCAGTGTGACACGTGCTGACTACTTGAACACCTTTGAGTTCCTGGACAAGCTGGCAGAGAACCTGAAGATGAAGCTTGCCAGCCAGCCCAAACTGTGAGCTCACCTCCTAACCTCAGCTGAACACAGATACACACACAGGCTCATACACACAGAGAAATCTATACGGCTACAGGAACACTGGAGCATAGAGAAGTTTACTTACCAGGACTCCAGACAGAGATCTATGGACTGAAACAAGTCATTCACTATAAAGGTCCAATCAAACAAGGTGCCTTTTCCAGAACGAATGGGAATGAAGACCTCTGATCAGTGTGAAACATCAACCCTGTTATAATGCATCACTTGCAGCCATACTTGTGACAGTGGGCAAATGACCAGATTGCTCAGTGACCTTGTTTACTCTAATTGCACTAGGTCCCCTAAAGTAAGTGTGGTTTGTGTGTGTTGTCAGTATATGTTGATGTGTGCTAGACAGGAGACAGAATCTGTTTGAGGGAGCCTTCCGACCCTCACTGCCTTACTTGTTTTGTGTCAAAGGTGTCAGTTGATTCTGGTCATCTCCTATGTCCTGTAATGTTTTTACAATATGTGAAGCCACATTCTATGTTTTAGTGCCATAGTGGCAGTTAAAATTCACAGCAGTGCCACATATGGCCTGTATTTCACTAATGAAACTTAACCAGCATGGTCATGTTGTGGCTGTGCGTACCATAACATTCTCTGTTAAGCAGCATGAAACACATAATATATGGAAAGGCATTATCATTTTTAGCATCCAGACAAGGGTTCTAATTCTAACTGCACATTTGTAAACATGTTATTAAGACTACGATTTATTTCTTTTAGACTTTGTACTTTTATGAACTTTACTCGTCACCATTGTTTAAAGGTGCTGTGTAACAATTACAGTTCAATTCAATTCATGACTTTGTATGGCTGAAAATTATGGTCAAGTCAGCTTCAACTCATTTAACCAAATCTTAACTAATTGGTCACATTATAAAGCACAGTGTGTACAGGTCCTATATGGTCTCGCAGGTGGGGTTCCTGGTTTTTATCCAGGCAGCAAGAGTCCAGTATGAGAACAGTTTTTTATCTTTCAGTCAACATTCATTGCCACACACTCTTTTACTTCCATAGCACGGTAAGAACAAGACATCTACCTTGTATATTCAGTACACACTGATAATTTGACCACTATATAGAAATTGTTCTGTAACTGGTTCATATAATTACATCCAGCATTGTAAGAGGTGTATTTATTTGTCCTGCCTTTATGTGTGTGTGTATTAACATCCTGTATGTCAGTTGTGCATGTCCTGCCAAAAACTCATCAAAATGTCAGTCTCTTGGTCTGTAATGAACATTAAGCTGCTTAAGTTCTCTTATGATTACTCAAAATAAATGAGTTTTTAAAAAAAAAAACACACACACACCTTTGGTCATTCTTTGATCAGGACTGGTTTAATTTGATACCTTCAGTTTTTGTTGCATAGTCGAAAATTAAACTCAGTAGTTTATTAGTAAATGTGTGTTTATGTCTTGTAGGACTAAAACTGTCAATTAACTTACTGTTTTTTCTCAACAGGTAACTTCATCTATATCGTGGCTATAAACTAAAAAATGATAAAACTCATGACAATTTTCTCCAAATTTGTCTTTTGCTAAATGAACATCTTAAAACCTCATGATATGTAATTACAGTAATATAAAACAGAAAAGTAACACATCAATACATGAAAGAGTTCAGAAACACAAAAATTGGGTAGTAAATCAAAGATTTACTGACTTTGGAAATTGTTGATGATCATTTACTGAACTAATAGTTTACTGATTAATCATTTCAACTTTATTCTTATAAATTAAGTCTGCACTACATCATGATCATTCTGTATATACGTCTTTCTCTGCTCTCACAATATAAGATTAATCAGTGCAGTATTAGTATAAACTGGACTGGAACCTGCTATCATTCATATTCACTGCAAATTCTATATTATGTGTTGATATAATAATAAATACACTAAATACAAGAACATGAAATCCTGTTGTCTGATGCTTTATCATAGATTTGATTAAAGCACCAATATTAAACATAATGTTGGGGCAATGCTTATTAATGACCATTTGTTCAACCAGAGACTAATTTAAGTCCGTAATCCCTTGGCAGGTTGGTGTGACACTTAAAAAAACTTCAGATACGACGTACAGTATACAACACTGTACACATATGTAACAGGTAACAGCAGTACAGTAAGTGAACGTAGAGTATGATAAAAAGTGATGTTGCACAAGTTAAATCAAACGAGAGAAACTCTTCAGGTGTTGAGATGTTGGCAGAGGAGGATCATAGCTTGATATTTTGAGGTGAAAATACCACAGAAGATCCAAAATCATGTCAGTGTCTTTTTACAACATAAACATACATGATTCCCATGCATTCCTAAACCAGATATTCTGTAAAGGCATTAAAAATTTTCATGAAAATTAAAACCTACTTTGTATGCATTCGAGTGCTTCAGGTAAGTTGAGAAATGTCACAGCCTGAGAGTAAAAGCTGTCCCTTTACAGGTATGATGCCAATGGCTGCTTCTGTAACACTCATGAGAAGGCAGGAAAGAGCTGAAATGAGTTTGCACAGAGTTAACATGGACTATATGGAATATTGTAATTTTGAGGTGGTGGTAATACAGGGATATGATCTGTTTTTCAACATATCAGTTGAAAAAAATGTAGGCCTGTATTAAGTATTATCTAGTTCGATTTGGCTCTGTAGTGCTTTGTCTTGAGGGAAACTGTACTTATGGTGACAAAATTACAGACTGGGTCTTTAATAAAACGCCGTTCCACTGTGATTCCAGCAGAGGGCTGTATTGCATTAACCCTCCCTCTCTGCTGTATAAGGGAGACACCTGAGGAATGACATACGAGTCCTTAATTATCCATGTAAAAGAAAACTGCGCTAAGAATACAGCGACAAGTGGACTGCACAGCCCAGCCTATTTCAGACAGTGAGCTTATCAGTGAAAATGGAAAATTATTACAACGCGAGAGACAAAAGAAACGAGCTGAACTCCAGCAGAAATCCTGCCTCCCTCAGAGATGGAACTTCAAGTGTCTCTGGAAATGATCGCACAGCTGATAGTCCCGGCAGAGATGCACCTGACAGCGGAAATCCTCAGGCAACAAACAGGCAGCCACGATAGTAAGTAACCACTAACGTATGTTTTACTAAAATAGCATAACCACAAGTCTGACTGAAATGTTATTTTGATATCACTTTAGCAGACATGTCGCGTATTTTTTTTGTAAAAAGTCACGAAACAGAAATTGTAAACTTTTTAAAGTCAGTAAAGCCAGCATTTACCTTGTTGGCCTCAGATTTCTTTTGGAAAACATATTTTTGCTCGGCTCGCAGTTCCTCCTCTCACTTTCACTTTCGTTTCACGTGATTCGAAAGAGAAACGGCGCCTTCACCGTTTGTCGTAATTGAAACAGCTTGTGTCTTGGTGGGCTACAAACTTATCTTAAATACATTTTTATTAAAGAATTTTAACCCCAAATAGTAACAAAGTGCATTCATAGAAAAGGGGTTTGTGTTAGCTATGCCTTTGCTTTGTGTTATGGTAAAATAAATTTAAGAAAATACATGAATTATTTTCACGTTTAGGCTGTAGGAGAAGCAACATACCACTAGAAACAAAAATAAAAGAATTAGAAGTAACTACATGTGTTTTTTGTGATTTTGTTTGTTTTTTTTTTGTTTGTTTTTTTTGGTGCAGTACTTAATATGTGATGTTAAACAACAGCTGGATTTTTCTGACTCCTGACTCACTTGAAGGCAACATCATACTATTATTATTGCTGTTGATTTTCTGGTGTAGCTGGAGGAGGTTTATTTCATTTGAGCAGCTTTGTATAGTGATTGGTAGTTTACTGTAGGTTAACTTTGTGTCATATCTTATAAAATAATATGACTTTTTTAATTTCATTTTTATTTTATGTCAACTACGTCATATACATGTTGCCATAGTGCATATGTAACAAGCAAATGTATTTTCCTCTGAAATGTAATGAAGTCATAGCAAAATGTACTAAAAAATGGAAGTGAGGGTGAAGTACAATATGCCAAAATTATTTGGGTAAATATCACTGTCATTATTCACTCTATAATCAAAAGAAAAGTACGTAACCTATTCCTATATTGTTTGTCTTATGGGATCTCAAGCCTGAGTAGGGAAAGCCCTATCTTTATTTATGGGTCTTAACCCAGATAAAAATCATGCTGTCTGGAATGAAGAAGATGCTCGTACAGACACCAAAGGTTTTGCATTAATTAGAGGTTTTATTTTATGCAGTTTTGGCATTGATATCCTAATCATTTCTACATTTTGCTTTTGATGCTTTTTATTGCAGCATTAAGACATTTTTACAAACAAAACTAGTACAAACTCTATATAAAATAGAATCATGTTCATATAAAGCATTTAGTTCCAACTTCTGGCAGTTGTGATACTCAGTGATGCTGAAACATTTGAGTTACTCAGATTGTACTGAGGTTTTCCAGGATCCACAGCCCATTTCGTCACTAATAAGCTCTTTTTGTCTCTGCCTGTGACAGCTCCGATGGATTTACCATGATCCCACCAAATGAATCTCGGCGAAGCAAGATGAAAATGGGTAGGCTCACACATGCTTTTGACTCACCTATCTATTTTCCACTCTGTCCTCCGTATTAATTTATTAATTTTCATTACACATTAAATTCTCTCGGCCGTGTAACGAAAATTAATTTTACTCTAGTGGCTCAGAAAGAAGAGGAGGATCTTCAGAGATGGAAAGAGGCAAACAGAACCACTCTTGTGCAGCTGAACCCAGAGAAGCTGGGTAACCAACACACAGAACATCTTCTCACAGTGCAAATCCTCTCCAACTCTTTATTTAACATTATTCCTACATGGTTATGCTCATGCTTGCTTGCTTATCTGCTGATATGTTGTGATCTGTTTTTTAATGCATCCAGGGGGGGACGTAACCTTGACTGAAGCCAGGCAGAAGCAGTTTACAGACTTACGTACCTCCAAGCTGCAGAAAAAGGTATCTAATCACACTTTTACTATAGCAGCCGTATGTGTATCCTTTCTACTGAACATGTGCCTTTAAATACATTTTGACCTCTTTGTAGTGAAGTTTTAACATAAAATATCTTTTTATCAATCATTCCTATGTGGTCTGGAAATGTTACAAGCCTACACTGTGTTTGAGATGTTTCAAAAAATTCCAGTGTTACCTGGGGCTTTTTATTCTGTGATGGCTGAACAGCAAGGAAAAATGTAATGTCATCTGTTGTTTTAAGCTGAAAAAGGAGGAGTTGGACAAGACGAGGCGACAAGAAGAGGAAGAGAAGCTCCAGAAGATGAAAGCCGAGAGGAGGGAAATGGTGAGACCAACAATTTGTGCTTTGACCTTTCAGCGAAAGCATGGTCAAGTGTGTTCAACTTGATTTAAAAATGCCCTCAAATCACTTGCCACCCTTTCTATCTATATTTCAATTATTTAAAAAAAAATCACTTAGCGCCTTCTCTCTCCCTTTAACACTTCTAATCTCATCCTGTATCAGTCAGTACAGTAATTTCCTCTTCTTCCCAGAGTGCTTCTTGACAAACTCTAGAGTTCCATGAATGCACTGCACTTTGCCACAGTGTGTATGTGTAGGTGGAAAGAGAAATAGCAGCTCCAATAGTAAGAGCAAGAGAGAAGATGTTTTTCCACTGAAGAGTTGAGCCACCTTCATAAAATGCACCATGTCTTGTGGGCGCAGTCCATTATGGTTTGTGAGATCAACACAAGATGTTCTATCCCAGCTTTTCAGTGATGGATATTTGCTTTTGCAATTGCTGAACGTTGCTGCAAGGACTCCGGAAAAGGCATCTGCCAATCAAAACAGTAGGAGCGAAAATGAAAATGACAAGCTGTTTTCTAAGAGTTTAGTCTGATTTTGTATGATAGCTCTGCCTTAACATCTACCTTCACAAATTTTACAATGTTCATTTATTGGTGGTATCGTCAAAATGTATCAACAGAATTATATGGTATTTCCCTCTGTCACAGCTAAGGCTGGTGTTTTACTGGGCCTTATTATAATAAAACCTATTTCTGATGTTGGTTTTACCTATTTACATACATTTAATGCCAGAAGATATGAATCACCTCTCAATGAACCCCACTTTACCTTTACATTGTCTTAGTGGTAAAACATGTAATTTAGTTGACACAATGTTATATGCATCATAAAAGTAGACTTTATGGCAAAACTGTATACAAACTGTGTTCTCAGGATAGCTGAGTGAGTGTTCTCGATGGTAATAAAAAAGATATTAGAACATAACTACAAATAAGTATGAATATGTGCAGCCCCACTGAAACATGGCACTGTGGGGCATCACCCTTATGGCACTTGTTTGTCTTCCCCCAGTGAGAGACAATATCATGTTTTGCCTCAAGATGTCAGTAGAGACAAGCATCCACCTGAACTGCAGCAGGTCCATTTATCTCACAGAAAAGTTGTCCTTCATATTAATGCCATGAGAACAACCTGATTAATGTTCTCATGGGTTTCCATAAACCAAAGACAGCTCCTCATTCTGTTCTAGGACATGTTCTACTTAACAATTGGCACTGCTCTAATAGTGGTTGATAGACTGCTGCAATTATGTGAAAGGGCTATTAATGCTTAAGAACAAACAATATTCCACAAACCTTTTTCCTGCCATTCCATGGCCTTCTTGAAGCCATAGGAATGTACTAGTAATCCAGCAAACAAGCAGATGCATGTCAAACAGCCTCTTATTAGTCTATAGACGCTATCTAAAAATAGGCTGGTTAAAAACATGCCTCTGGGTCATGAGTAAATCCATCCAAACCACAAAAACTAAGTAGACTGCAGCTCATCCCTGCTTCTGCGCTCAGCCAGCCTCTTGGTCTTGTAGAGTAGAAATATCCTGTTTTACAGTAAATACGTACTGTAACAGCCCACGTGATCAAGCTGCAGACGTCATGTAATTTAGAGACAAAGCTGCGTGCCTCAACCAGAAGGAGAGGAGAGGACCGAGGACAGAAAAGTGTTTTCATCTTTTTATAGGAAAACGGGATGAGTGACCAATATATTTTGTATATTATGAATAAATTGTTAAAAAGAGTATGATGTTTATAATATCTTCGACATCAAAGTAATATTTTTAAGTCAGATTTGTGCAAGTAACACTGCAAGTATTCTACAAATATGTCTGTAATTACAGTTAATCAGCATACGGCATATATTCTATGCCAATAATTGTAGCTCATATGTTTATACCCTGAATGTGTAACTGGCTGCCAAAATCTTTCTTTGGACTCATTGCAACATTATTACGCTTAATGATCATTAAGTTAATATCATGCATGTTTGAAAAATCAAACTTATTTTATGGTTGCATGCCATGCATGGAGTTGTCTGCTGTGGGATGACTGTTGACGTTCTGCATTGTAGGCTGAACGCCTGGAGGAGAGGAGGCAACTGGAGGAGCAGAGGAGGAGGGAGCAGCTCAGACAGGATCAGCTCAGGTCAGCCCTAGATCAGGTTAACTTAGGTCTCATCAGTGTAACAGTGTGGTATTGTGTTGTTTGGGGTGTACTGTTGTGTTCTTTTTTCTCTGCAATGGATCTTAGTTATTGATGTAGCATCAGGTGACACAATCTGTAGCCCCCATAAAGAAGTGCCCAATGTCTGATCCTCTGCTTACCCATAATTGTTATTGAAGTTTTTTAGCAAGCTGCTTTTTCTGTTGCCAGAAAAACTAAAAGTAAAGCAGTTGTAAATATCAGGGGAAGCATAAAGCATTAAGACAGGCCACATGAAGTTCACCTCTGATTACCCCTATTTTTATTCAATCTTGTAAGCAGTTGAAATGCATGTTTTACTGCTTACGACCAAAAGGATTCCCTGGTAAGATATAATTAATAACATGAAGTTGAGTGTCTTCCAAAAAACAGAATAAACAAGACGAGGAGTCTACAGCCATGATAGCAGCTCTGTGAGACTGATCTTAGGCACAACAAAGATAAATGCTAATGTTAGTGTACTAATATTTACATATCACGGTTTATATCTAACTGTGTTTACAAGCTTAGTTTAGAATGCTAGTTTGCTAACATTTGCAGCTACAAGTGATGGGAATTGTACTGGTTTCTGTTATCTGTAAGTTATTAAAACAAAGTATGGGAAAAAATTAATCTGGATTGATGTTTAAGCTAAGTGCAGTAAGGAAGAATGATTTAGATTTTTACTCAGTAAAACACTGTGAACGTGTTTTGTTGTATTAAACCCATCCATGAAAAGCAGTTGGTAGCCACTGTTCAGCAACCTCAGACCAGCATCAGCTTTAAAGCAGTGTCTTGGTCAAGGGCACTGACAGGAGAACTGACCTAATGTACATGTTTTTTAAAGTGGGGGGAAATCAGAGCACCCACACCCATGCAAACATGAGGATAACATGCAAGCTCCACAAGGAAAAGGCCTACCACAGGCTGAAATCGACAACAGGAACCTAAGCTGTGACGCAACACTGCTAACCACTAAACCACCAAGCTTCCCAAGACATTCAAGCCAGGCATAATCAGAATTATTACAATTTAAACATGAATGTATGTACCAAATTTCATTGCAACCCTGAGACATTTTATTCAAAACCACTTAATCTGGAGGTGATACCCGAGGAGAAGATGGGAATCATCAAAGTTTGTAGGGTGACTGACATTTACCCAAAATGTACAGAATTTAACAAAACCTTGGCTGCTATAGCGGAGCACTTGAGCCCTTTTTAGAGATTTGAAACAGTTCCAGTGCCATAACCTTTTCACATCCACCTTTTTTGGGGTAATTTTTTACCAATTGGGAATAAGCATTATGAGAAATCTTATAAGAGATGAACTGTAAGGCCAAAATGCATGTATGAGTGTGGTGTAGAATCTAGTTATTTTACAATTATTAGCATGTATATTGACAACAGTTTAAATGTTACAGACTACATGCACAGCACTTAGCTGCTTTGAAACAGATTGAGCGTGTTCCTAATGATGCGGTGGATGTGTACAGGATAAAGGGATTCATACAACTGTATATGCTGAGTAGCACCGCCTGTGACTAGGGGATTGACCTACATGCATAAAGCCAGAGGGGCACCAGTGGCCAGGGGGTTTTTAAATAAATATGAACTTTGGAATTAGAGACTATAATAAACTTGTGTCTACTATCTACATAAGGTTTTCATACCATCTTCACCAATGCTGTAGCAGACCACTTTAAATCAAGTACCCCACAATTTATTGAAATGTTATACCCGGTAAATTCTTATCAAGTAGCATCTCTGCTCTCCTTACAAGAGAAACAAAAAAATGAGACAGCAGACCAATGTGTGAACCTGAAAAAAAAAATCAATGATATTTAGGAGATTGAGTAGGAAGATTGAGACAGTATAAGACTCTATAGCAGAGCAGATGCTCGTAAATGGGGAGAGCAGTGTCAGAGAAGGACAAACAAACTCGGTCAACTTTGTGGGACTCCAGTGCTGTCAGCATCCCAAGTCCTGTAGAGTGTCTGAGCAATAAACAAATACTCCTTCATACCTTTTTTTGTGTGTGTATTTCTGTGTTTTCAGTTGTGTAATTGCATGTCAGTGGATGTAATGTGTATATTTACTGCAGGACAACTGAGAGTTTTTTGCAGAGGTTTGAGACGAGAGCCACAGGTCCACAGGCATCTAGCAGTGCCACACACATGTCATCTGGGGTAAGCCAGCAACCACATAATGTATGTGTGCCCTCCTGTATGAGCTTTCTCATGTTTTGCTTGTATGCACAGCTCCCTTTACATTAGCTTACACATGTGCACACACTTAGTCGCACATGCGCACAAACACACACATGCTCTGTGGGTCCCAGGGTTCACTGTTAAGTCTAATATGTGTGGCTGTGGGGCAGGGACTGAAGCTCTGTGGTAATTCACACCAATAGATCTGCCTTTGTAAGCTGTTTTCTGAGTAAATACTCTTGGGTGAGGACTTTTCATTGTCCAGAGGGGTGTGGGTAGGAAGTGGTATCCCCAATAGGCCAGGTGAGGTAGAGTGAGATCCTCCTGCAATCATCTCCTGGTCAGTGCTGGTGCAAACATCAGTAAGGCAAGCTCATGGTTGAGTAAAAAGGAAGTGCAAATACACAGAGGAATAAGCCCCTGTTTTTTGTCTCACTTGCCTCTCATGCTGTCTGTCTGTCTGCTCATTTCACTAGCCTTTGTTTTCTCTGCTTCCCTTTCTCTTTTCTCAGCCTGTCTTCCGCTCTGCCTGTTGGTTTTCCTGGGAGGGAATGAGTGGAAGGCGGAGTTCAAGGGACTTCCCAGAGTTTTACACTGAGCAGAGACGAAGACACAATATGACATGACTGAGAGGAGAATGCAGAAGTCAGAAAAGAGTGCTGTAACCTGCACTACTAAAAGTACATGGAGCAAACCCACGCCTTTCAACAACCAATCTCAATTTTTGTCAGCCAAAGGGAGCAATCAGTTCCCCTCATTATAAATAACTTTCTTTCAGTCAACAATCTCTTTTGGTAAATTGCTGCTGTAAGTAGGACACAGTGCTAATTGTGCCTGTGCTCCTTCATGCAGACTATTGTCTGTCAGTGATGCTACACCAGAATGTGCAGGAACATGCTGTTTTCCACTTTGCATTCAGCTACGTGTGTATAATGCGGCAACTTACAGCACTGTTAAAACTGCAAACGCAGCTTCCTCTGTGTACAGAGGAAATCTTTTTCTCATTGTCATGCATTTCTTTTCTCTCGCATGTTTTCTTTTTCTAACCTATGTCTGATGCATATCTTTCACCAGACAAGTAAGTGATGTGTGTGTGAAAAAGAGAAACTATAATGTGAAAAAATGTGGAAAGAAACAGACAGCAGTCTGATAAACTAATAAAAAGAGTTTGTTTTAGACAGAAATACACAGACAGCTAGAAAGAGTTCATGACATTAAAAAGCAGGTTTACAGACAGCAACAAAGAGTCACCTCCTACTGCCTTCCCACCTTTTCCTTGCAATTCATCTCAACTAAGTTTGTCTCTGATCTCCTCACTTCTTGTCTTCCTAACTCTACTCTCTCCTTTTCTTGTTATTTTTCTCACAATTTTATTTTCTATCGCTATCGTCTCTCCTCTCCTCTCCTCTCCTCTCCCCTCCCCTCCTCTCCTCTCCTCTCCTTTCCTCTCCTCTCCTCTTCTCTCCTCTCCTCCTCTCCAGACTCTCCCAGGCTGCAGCTCTTGTAGATAGACGTCATAGATTAGGAGATGAAAGCTTGTGGTTGTGGAGCAACAAAGGTCAAACTTCTTGATGTGGTTTTGACCGGGATCCTGGGATCTGTTGTTCTTTCAGCATGGCTCCATAAGAAAGATTGATCTCTCCTTCATATCCTCTGTTTGTGGGTGTGTGTGTGTGTATGTGTGTGAGTGATGTGTACACATATGTGTGCTGGAGTGGGAGATTTGCAAAGCTTTGATGGGAGTAAATAGTGCTCACCCAGGTGGGCTGTATGTTCCCTCTTCCTCTCATGCCATCCTAAACAACCAGCACCCTGACTTATTCGCTCTCCTTGGACAGGATAACAGACAGTGACAATGAAGGATGTCTACACTACGGAATTAATGACTACTGCATTTTAGTTGCATTTCAGTCTGGTCCACCCCCAAAAAGTACCTGATATAGTACTAGTACTGGTTACACACCAAAATGTGTTGTGTACATGGTTGAAGTCTAACAAAATTGTTGAATGGCCACAGAACCTCTGCAGCAGCTTTTAGCAGACTCTTATCCCTCCTGCTGCTCAGTGGCCAACAGATCAGACTGAGGTTGTAGTGGGCAGCTCAGAGGTGTGATGTGTAACTATGTAAGTGTGTAGCACAAAGTTCCTGAAAAAGCGCTCAATTCAATCAGTGAAACTACCTTGGGTACATGAATAACAAGACAAAGATGCTACAGCCATTCTTGCAGCTCTCTGTAGCTGTATTTCACACACAGTGGGGCTTTGATCTCAACCCTAACATTAGTGTAATAATATGCTTTTAGTGACTATACTAATATTTTGATGTTCAACAGATTTTGTATTTATCTGTCTACATTTTTTTGCACAGTCAGATATGATTATTAAAACTTATCACAAATTACAAATTGGGCTGATGGAAGTGTCATACATTTTACAACTATTGGGTCATTAACAATGGCATTGGACAAATGAAACTTGATGAAACTGATGGCCCTAGATCACCAAAGGGGATCACCAAAATGAAAAGGTCATCTGAATTGAGACCATCACTCTGTACCAAACAGACTGACCACACAACAATCCAGCAGTTTTTAAAAAACTTCAGTCTGGAATAGAGGACTTAAAACTGTGCAGAGAGCATGGCTAAAAACACAGATTATTTATAAAAAACAAATCTAGTGTAGCTTTAAACAAACATACAAGATTAGTTCACCTATGTAGCTTTAATAACTTCTTAATCTGGAGTGCGGTGGCCCCTAATAATGATTTTTGGAGTTAAACAGGATAACATTTTTTTTTCCCTCAGCACCTAAAGGCATATTACGGTAGGTTATCTTTCACTTAAGACTGTGACTTGTCTTCTTTCTTGCCAGATTCAGCCGGTGGAAAGTAGAAAGAGGGAGGAGTCAAAAAGCATGAGAGAAGTACAGCTTGAGCACAGGAGGTATTTACAACAATTGTTTGTGTTTTATTGTTACATGTAACAATTTTATCAGTTTTAGTTAAGATGATCCAACAGAAAGTTGTATAAAAATGCCAACCACATCAGGCATCTGTCCTCTGCTCAGAGAATGTGAAAAAAAACATTAGAACTGAATACAAACACTGGTAAAAATGGATATAACAAGAGAAGTGGATTCAAACAATTGTTTGTTCTTCTCATACTTTAAAAAAAAAAAAATGTGTGCCTTGTACAGTTTACTGACCTCTATGTAATTTAGGGGTAACAGCACCTTAAAAAGCTGACAAACACATGCCACTCACTGCCATATAGAACCTGCTAGAATGTTTAGTATTGCATTGGTTAGCTGTACCATGTGACTGATTTATTTAATTTCATTTGTTTTTACAGGGTGAACTCAGCCTTTCTGGACAAACTTGAGGGTCTAGGCATAGATGAGAGAGCTACAAAGGAGGAAGACATTCGGGAGGCAGTGCATCCCTGTTTTGCATCTAAAGACTCTAGAAACCTAACGTCCAACACCCCAAAACAACAACCCCCCAATGATCACCTGGACCCAGATCCAGAAGAGAGTGGCTCCAACTGGACAGAGGAAGCTGGTGAGCTAAGAGCAGATGGGTAAATAGCCCTCTGTCTACTGTTTCTCACGCCTTTTTTTAGTCTGGTTCAATGCTGGTTAACCAAACCTAAATCAGAGATGTGACAAGATTTGCCCACCTCATCCTTTCTTAGAAAACTATGATTGTCTGTTTAGTCTGCGTTAAATCAAAGGCTTTGCGTGCTTCAAATGTAGGCAGGAAGTTATGTGTGGTACGTAGCGATCCTGAAGTTCCTGGCATTCAAATCCTGCTGATACTTGTAGGTTGTGTCAAATGTATGTCTAAGAACGTTTTCCCCTTTATTCTGGGCACAAGCCTTTACTTTCTATAGATTAAGCAATACATCAAACACACATGTGATGACACTAACACACACAACAACATACTTATTAGGCTTCTGTCAGACAGAGAAAAAAATTCTTCAGGAGCACTGAGTCTAGCTAGACTGACAGACTCTTGGCCTGCAGCCAAACAGACATGCCAAGAGGAGCAGTCCTGCCCTGTGTAATTGGCCCGGATTGAAATACTGATTTTGATACTTGACTGCCTGCCATACACCTATGAATACCTATGAATACCTGCCACTCACAAGAGAAGAAAGAAAACACAGACACAGACTGTACCTGTTGTACAGTTCCTGCTACTGCACGTGTGCGTGCTATGATTTTTTTCTTTTTCAGTTTGTTTTGTTTTACTTACAAGTTTAGCCCATTATCCTCATGAATAAAACAAAAGGTTATGCACTGAACCTTCTCTGTCCTGGTACACACTGTGTATGGATTCATAAAACAGTTCAGTATAGATGCTTAAAAGGGTTAATGAATAAATTTGCATTCTTAATAAGTATTAAAGGCTCTGAAAGAGAACAAAAATATTAAAAATTGTCTTCCTCTCTCTCTTCCTCCTATTATTATGATAAGAAGCTGCTCTGTAGTCTGGTGGTACGGCAGTGGATACTTCTGTATCTTTTGCATAACAACAACAACAACAACAACAACAACAACAACAATAATAATAATAATAATAATAATAATAATAACATTCCTTAAATACAAAACATTTGTTAAAAGTTGATTGTTAAATGATATTAATGATAAACACCAACACCCACAGGTGACTGTGGGTTCAAATGACCATGCTAAAGATACAGAGAGAGGGTCTTTCTTAAAGGGTTAAGGGTCTTTCTTAAAGGGTCTTATGGAAGTTAGTTGGTGGCGGAAGTTAGTGGTGGGCATTTGAAGGAGCCAATGTAAGAGGACAGCCTTTGTTGCGCTGCTGTGATCTACTCAGTCTAAGAATGCACCATTTGGAGAACACAGCCCCTCACTCGGGACACAGCCATAGAGTCATGGCATAAGCCACACTCACAGCCACAGCTTATCTGTATTTAAAGCTACAGGCACAGAAACCTCACGTTTAGAGGAAGACTGAAGCACAGGGGTATGGTCACTATGCCTAAGCATGTGATCCAAGTGGTGTTTTACACAAGAAACTTCACAGGCATGTTTTGGGGACCTCAGCAACCAATTAACTTGGTCAAAAACTGGCATAATATGGGGTCTTTAAGTCCTGGAACTGCCGTTGTGAGCACACAGCTGCACAAAGGAATCCGAAAACATCCTAAAGCATAGTTTGGCTGCATCCATTATCAATGGTATATATTTTACCAGTGCGCTTTATAAGATCGTTCTGTGCTGTCTTTACCTGCCCAAGTCAATCTCCAGCCAGATTTGGTAATGGTCTCTTTTGCCCATCCTTAATATAGGCCTTTGCCCAAGCTTACATTTCCAATTGTCCCACCCTAGATTCAAACCTACTTATGGCAACGTGAACTCCAATCATGGATGGTGTGGGTGGAGGTGAAGGGAAGAAATATTGTAGAGGTCAGAAAGAAGAGCTTTCATGCTGCCTGAGAGTAATGACTGAAAGAAATTTAAAATCCTACTTTTGTCTCTCTAGTGATTTTTTTTTCTGTTTTGGTTAAGTGGCATGGCTTAGAGTATTTTTGGAATTGCCTTACGGCTCTTGGTGGCTCATGTGTGCAAATGTTCAAAAGACAAATTATACTCACTCGTCCATAAAAAAAAAATAAATAAATTTGTGATGAACAGACCTCCAGCTGTAGTACATGAAAATAACAAAAAGTGCCCTGTACTGTATGCCGTGACAATCAAGAACTGTCTTTCAACAGCGGCCTCTTTCACAATGAGCCTCTTGGGAGCAATAATGATTAAATTGGCCTCTATGAGGATTATTGTTTTTGTGTGTACTTCCAGAGCCTGACTATGACTGGGCCTTGATGAAACTGATTAACAGCTTTCCAACCTTCTCCAGAACCTTCCTAGAGGACATCCTTGACCAATGCAGTGGTGACTACGAGCAGGCCTACACACTACTGATCTCCACACTCAGTTGAATTTTATGTGTATTTAATGGGAGGGCTGTCTTTCATTTGATTATTTTATTTGATGTTTTACAAGTTGGTCCAAATAAACATGGAAAACAAGTGTTTGTATTATAAAAAAAACTAGAAGTTACCTTGCTTGGTGGTGAATAAATGTAAGAAGCTACGCTGACTGCCCCGCAAAACTGCATTAGATAAATACCTACAGAGCAGTATGTAATTCTTGTAATCTGTTTTTGATTATGCCATTAATCATTTGAGTGTTTGGTGTCTTGTATCTGTCTGCATGCACTAGTGAGTCATGTTGGGTTTTTGCCCTGACATGGACTTGAATTGATGTTCGTTTCTACCAATTTAGATGAAGGTCATCTCCATGACTCATAATCTTAAGATCATATTTGGGGGCTCATAATCAAATCAGTGTGTTCAGAAGAAAGGAAGAAAGTTCTATTCAAATACATGATGTTTTTGTTTGTTTACTTTAATCAAAGTCACATGTGATGTATCTATAGCAGGATTCTTGTGGACAACAAATCTAAATAGAATTTTCTTCAGAAAGGCCCTTATTGATTCTTTCTTAGCCCCATTATGTACAAATTGGTATTTGTGCCATTTGGCACCCCTACAGTTTCTGACTGCAGTATCTGTGTCTTAAATACAAACCCCCGGTCTCTGTAACAGTACTGTCAATTTTAATGTATGGGCATACTAAAAGCAAAATTTGTTGTTACAATCTTACGTCCCGAAAACCTATGTCTTGTAGTGGCACACAAAGTTTTATGATCAAAAAATAACTTAGTCAAAAGTTTTGTTGAGAACCAAGATCAAGGAAGCGCAACAAGATAAGACACTTGCCACCCGTCCAGTTTTAAAATAAAAAAATAAAGTAACAGTGTTAGCCTTTAACATCCACAGTAGCAGCAGTTACAGTTTTTTTGAAAACTGTAAATCACAGAGGAACATCAGAGGCAAACCCAGAAAGTACTGCTTTCAGAAAATATAATCCAGTTTCCATATCAGTTTGGCTCAGAGTGAATGACACAGAGAAACCATTCACCTTATTACAAGTCAGGGTACCATCAAAGTGATTCTTAAGCTGTTGATTTTTATTTAAGTTAAAGTTACAATAGCTCTACAGGACTCAAACACCTTTAAACACTGCTTATGACTGAGTCTGTCTGTTGCAGCTGTGTCATAGGTTTCCCTTTCATTAGTGTAGTACATAGACTGGGTGGGGTTTCCAGGTGAGCAGTGAGCATGAGCTGCTGTTAGAACCCTTTATGCCAGTCTCATAATACTGGACAGCATAGATGGTTATCACCTGACAGGGAAAAACAAAGAACAAAGGTTGGTGCCTTCATAATGGGGGACCAAAAATCCCCTTCTACTTCTACTTTAACATGAGGTCATGCAAGGAGTGTTTTACTGCTGATGTCATTCAGCAAATGTCTTCCTTCTGGAAATCAACAACTCAGTGTCACTCTGGTTGTTCTGCACTCATGGAGGCCATATAGGGTGATGATTTATTTTGCAGGTCTTTGCTTCTTAGAGTTTTCCAATAAATGTAATCAGGTACTGATTACCAAAAAAGTATAGATTATTTTACTTACCTTGAACAAACTTTTAAGCTCAAGTAAACATTATTCATTGATTTATTAAATATTAGAAACTCTGTTCCTCTTATAAATTCAAAAGATTTGTCCTAAGCCAAAGTTCACATATTTATATGTTCAACTAAGCTACTTTGCTCAAACTAAAATACTCTTTTGGCTGTGCTAGTTAATACCATAAACCAGG
>JAPZDY010000005.1:2452363-2473718 GCA_029783645.1 Ctenochaetus hawaiiensis | reverse complement strand
TTAAAATGAAAAAAAAAAGGGCAGACAAAATTAGTGCTATTTTAATAAAGTTCTTTGCAAGGCAACTGAGCTCTGTCTTTTACTGTGTTTTTAATCAGGTTTTTGAACCAACAGAGGGTGCCCAGTTTGTGGAAAAAGGCTGGGATTATTGCTGCTCCTAAAAAGAAGCAGGCCCAAAGTGTCTGATGTTTTTAGAAAGGTCGCCCTTACTTCTCTGGTAATGAAATGTAAAAAATTATGAAGTCAGAGCCTCAAGAGAAACAGAGTATGCACTTGACCCTAAGCAGTTTGCCTGTAGGGCATTTAGAGGGGTTAGAGATGCCATGATCACCTTGCTAAACCTTTATTAACCCATCGAGAAGGGAACAAACCTGTAATAAGAACTGTGAGGCAGTTCGCAAAATAGGTCATCAACATTTATCTTGCCTTAGGAACTTGCCATCTTTTAACACTGATGTAAATATGCTGACTTTCTTTTATCAAGCTTTTAATGAATTGGTGTTGTCTTATTCACTTGTGTCTTGGTTTCTGTTGCCTGGCTCTGCAAAACAAAAACTCCCTAAATCATATGATACAGTGGACTTGTAGGCTTATAAGGTGGGTCTTAAGCCAACCTGTCATTGTTCTACTGCTCATAGCTTAAGTGCAAGGTCAACTCGTTAACTCTATTGTTCTGGATTGTTCCCACCCTTTCTGCAGTGAATTCCAGCTCCACTGTTCTGGTTGTCGCTATATGGTCTGTAGGAGTAGAACCAAGTGCTGCAGAGATAGCTTTGCACCTGCAGCAGTTGTGCTGCTGGGCAAAATTGGTATGAGGGATGCACCTCATTCATAGCACTTTGAGTATTTCAGCCTCCTGTAGGAGGACTGGGTGCATATGGAAGTGGTAAAGCACTTGTTGTGGCTGTATTAGGTTCAACTGCTGTCTGCAGTCTTGCGCTGAGGTCTGTTTGAGTGTTTGTTTTTATGAATTCGTAAGGTTGTAATTTCTCTGTTTCTAACTCATGCTCTGTCGTTCCTGGGATTGCATAACAAACTTACACTTGGGTACTACTAAAGAAACCTTGAATTTGAAGTTAGCTGCAGCCGCTGTGGGGAACGTGGTCTTCAGCTTTTAGTTAGATCTTGTGTTTGACTAGGTATTTCAATCCCAGGTATAGAAATTTTGAAAAGCCGTTTTAAATAGGAATACATTCTCTATCAACATAATTCAATCTACATGCTTCTTGGTGCTGATTTCTGTACATGACCCTAGCTTTGAAGATCTTTGGCCATAAACATTATATAAGCACAAGGACATGACAATCAGAACAGGTAAATGCAAACTATCAATGGTAATATTGTGACTCTTTGTGTGTGTACCTGTTGGAAGCAGCCTGGCAAATGTTGGACAGGGCTGATGTCATAATTTCAGCTGTCAGGCTCTCAGCATAGCTTGTTCCATCATGGCCAATGCCACTGTCAGCATTAAGACTGGTGTTGCTCAGCTCACGTTTAGCTGTCTCCATTGCAATGGACACCATCTCCTCTGCAAATGCTGCCCTGTGATCCAGATCAATGTGGATCTTGGGAATTTCTAGGCTAGAGAGCTGCTCAACCTTTGCCTGACATTCCAACCCCCTTTTCCTCCTGTGCAATACTGGTTGGTGGCTAAGTTTGGTGCAATATGGGCACTCCTGGACCTGACAATAACGACATGCCCTCTCTCCCAGGGCTTGGTCCAGAAATGGCACCTCAGACAACCTCTGGGTGTGTGAGTGTCTGTCGTGGGCTTGTGTACCCTGATGCTCCCGGGATGAATGTCCGACTGAAGCCAGGCTCATTTTCAGAGTGTCATCAACTATTTTTCTGGCATAATGCTCAATAACCTGCATCACTCTGCTCCTGTAGCCTCCATCATACAGACTTCCTGTACTGTGGTAATGCTTGCTCTTACCATCCTTTGACAACAGAGGGCAGGAGAAGGAGTTCCTGATGAGATTCTCTGCCATATCTTCAAGTTTGGATTTTTTATAAAGACACGAGTCAGTGAGAGATTTGGGCAGCTGTGCAGAGGAAAGATGCAGCTTGCGTGTGACATCACAGGTGATGTTGTATGCTAAAGACTCTGCAAAGTTTACCAGATCCATGTACTCCCTCTGACTTTGCTCTTCAGAGTCCCAGCAACAACACTGAGTATCCTCACCAGAGGGACAAACCACTGAGTCTACTGTGTCCTTGAGAGATGAGGCCTCACTACTAGAAGTTTTCCATTCATCTGGCAGAGACTTTGAGGAGTGAAAATGAATGCTAGGGGATCTCTGTTTGATCTTGCGACTGGCATGAGCAAGGCCTAATTTTATGGAGCGGTATGCCAAACGGCTCGCATACTGGTCAAGGACCAACTCCCTGCTACCTCCCTCCTTTTTCAGCACCCTAATGAGGTAGCCAGCATATTCATCTGTTACACTCTCACAGCTTGGATACTCTGAGGACAGGCCAGAGCTGAAACTGGTGCTTGAAGTGGAGGTTGGAGACCGCAAGACAGAGGCTATAATGTCATTAGACCATTGCTCAGCCAGTCTTCCTACCCTCCACTCTCTGCTCTGGTCAGTGTTTTGTTGAGACTGGTGTTGATAATGTTGGTGCACACATTCAGAGCTAGCCCTGTCAAAGCTTCTCCTTCTGAGAGCTCTATGATATGGACACTGGTGTGCAAAGCTCACCATCCTCTTTACATCATTGATGACCTCTCCTGCCACTTCCCCAGCATATACCCACAAGGTGTTCAGGGTCTGCTCTGAGAACTGAGCCACACTGTCTCTCTTTCTCTCATTGCCATTGATCATCTCTTCCTCCTCTTCTGTCACTCCTAGGGTGTCCATCTCTGTTGCCATGGAGACAATGTGACAAGCCAACCGCTCGGCATAATGGAGAGCCTCCTTGTTGGCTATTCTGCGAGCAGATGTCTGGCTCTGTCCCTGTCGGTCACCCCCCGTCTCTAAACATTTCTGATGACTACCAACATCACCCTCCTGTGCAAATTCTTCCTCGTCATCATCATTGCCATCTGCCTCCTCAGAGAGAGACCTCATCAGTTTGAGCATAAATTCAGTCTTGTCTGATATGATGTCTTTTGGACCTGGGCCAGGTTCAGGCTGATAGTGGGGAGTGGGTGGAGGGGTAGCAGGGGAAAATTCTTTGGCAAGTTTGCTTTTCAGCTTCTTCGAGAACTGTTTTATCTGTTTTTCCTCAGACACCTCACTGGGCTGCTGAGGGGTCGAAGGAGGAGTGCCAGGAGTTCCACCAGACTTTTGGTCAGAGCCTGAAACTAAGTCATCCCCAGGAACAGATGTTCTCCTTTGTCCGCCCATCTCAGTACCTGGCACATCAAGAGTATCCATCCTCAATGGACGAGTTTCAGCCACATCTCTGGTCCTGGGTTCTAACTCACAGCTCGCTGTCGCCTGGCTTTGAGAGCCTAACTGAAAGGAAATGTGAGGAATGCATGGATCTTTTGTTTGCTCAACGGAGCTTTCTGTTCTAACATACCCATCTCTGCAATCACTATTGAAACTGTCCCTACAGGCTCCCTGCTTTAAAGTAAAATCTGGAGCCTCATTACTAAAAATCTCTTGCTTTGAAGTAGAATCCCTTCGGTTTCCAATTGTCTTTGTGAGGAAATCGGCGCAATCACCAAAACTCTTCTTCATTTTAGATGTAGTTATTAGCTCGCAAGCCTCAGTGACTATCATATCCACCATGTTGCCAGAGAAGTTTTGGAATGGGGACTTTCCTTGAGAGGTGTCACCTCCAGGTATGGGTGTCTGAGTTCCATGGCTATAAAGGTGAGTTTGTGTAGGTGTAGTTAAGTCAGAGGAAGAAAAAGTTACTCTTTTAGGGCTGGCTTGTTGGGTGGGCTTATACTGATAGGTCTCCTCGGGTTCCTGGAGGTGGGAGAGGGCTTGGCCTGCTTGGGGCACAGAAATACAGCTGGCCATGCCTGATACAGTGAACAGAGCGTTCTTCACTGTGCAAGTAGCATCCTCTCCTGAAGGTCCTGGGACTGATGCAGCTGAGGTGGCACTTAAAATGTGCTGGTTAGCAAAGGTACTGCAGGTGTGAGTGACATTGTTCTCTGCACTAACATAACAAATGTTGTCCAGAGACACACTGATAGCTGCTTGGCTAGTGAAGGCAACATCAGCCTGAGAGAGCTCTATAAAGGCCTCCTGGATAACAGACTCAGACAAGTCTGAAGCGTAGGACGAAACCACCTCCTCTTCCTCTTCCTCTTGCTTGTGACTGAAGGACCAATCACTGGGGGTGAGAGGTGTTGAGGGGTGGGAGAACTGACAAACTTCCATAATGCCTTCAAACACCAGCTCTTCAGCCAGATCAGCAGCAAATTGTGTCACTGTGCTGTGGAAAATCTGTTTTTTTACGGTCAGAAACTCTTTCAGTGCCCCAGACACAGCCTCTCCTACTAAGAAGCCAGCTAATCCATTGATTGCTCGTTCCTTCAATACATAGGCATGTCGCATACCAATCTCATGGAAAGCCATCTGAAACACAGAGGATGTGAGTCTGGCAGCAAGGTGACACAAGGTGGTGGTACAAGAGGATACACCTTTTTGCAGGTCTCGCAAGGCGCTGCCTATGCTCATTTCTACCAAGTCAGTAGCAAACCTCTGAATGCCATCCTTTAGAGACTGGGATTTCTTTTGCAGCTTAGCAACTGTTACAGTCTCTTGTATTTCTGAGAGCTTCATCAGGTAGCCCGAAGAGTTCTTGAATTCCTTGTGACAGACACAGCTGAGATTCTTGTTGTCATTAATGTCAACAGCAGACTGGTAGCCACACACAGATCCCAGAATTTCTTTGGACAAACTGCTTGCAAAATCTGAGTAGGTCTTATACAAAGAGCAGAGATCCTGGGGTTTACGTAGCTCTAAGCTGTCCCGTCCATCCTCATCTGTCTTCCAGAAGTATTCAAGTGTTCCAGAGTCCACCAGAGGGCTGAATGCTGAAGAGCTGACAGGACTGAACAGTGGGCCACCATTCTCCTCAGAGGGGGTCTGCACTGGGCGAGGGGAATCGGGCAACTCAGAGGGAACTGAGTAGGGAGAGCCTGGTTTCAGAGGAGTAGGTTTTTTTACATTGGCTGGAAGAGTAGGCTGGTCAAAGCAGTGAGGATTCATACCCTTGGTTGAGCAGGCTCTTGAAACATATTTAGATGCTGACCCATTGGCACTTGGCTCAGCTTCCCTTCTCTGCGTTGTTGGGGCACTGATGGCATCCAGAGTCAGTGTGAGTGTGCAGCTCTCTGAGCTTAGCTCCTCGAGGTCATCAAACTGATCAAAACTATCAAAGAATTCACTGACTTCAGAGTCTGAGTCTTCAACTCGCTCTCTGGGTCCACCTGGCACCTGAGGGATGTCCAGCTTTGCAAGCAGGCTCTTCTGGTAGCCAACTTCATCCAGGAAAATGATTGGGCTGGGGCTTGAGCAGTCTGACTCTTCAGATTCACTGACATGAATCAAAGGTGAGGGAAGACGAGCTCCAGGACTGCAGTAAGTCCATTGCGATTCCACACCTGATGACCTCTGCACGGTGACAGATACATCTTGACCCGATCTATGTTTGGTTGAATGCTTTTTTGAAGATGAGCTTATGATAACATGAGAGCCTGATAATTCTTTTCTTCTTTTGTGGGCTGGGACTGTCTGTGACGCAACATCACGCTTTTTAAAATGGCGATAGGAAGGTGCAGCTGTGAAGATGGACAAGGAGAAAGGGGAGAAAAGTAGTATTTTTTAAGTTCATACAAAGACCAGATGAAAGATAGACATGACTATGAGGTGCTGAGCGAAGTGAGTCCACAAAAGTGCTAAATGAAAAGTGCCTTAATTATATTCAAATGTAAAGGAAAAGACAAACAGCTCAGCACCAGATGGTATGGAAAAAGTACAAAGAGTTTAAAATCCATTTACTTAGATGTGGATCAGAGCCCGCTAAATGCCTATAAGTATTAGATTGTAAACTTACAGAGATTATCTCCTGTGTCGTCCTCCTCCAGATGCTCCAAGGCTGTGACAAAGTCGTCCTCGATTGATGAGACTGACTGGTTGGTGTCATCTTCCTCTGCCTGGCTGGGCTCAGCAGTGCCCCTCTGTTGAGCCTGAAGCTCCAAAGCATAGCGGACACCTGCCATGTAGCACCCCAGCAAGCCCAACAAAGATCCTACACTGGCTTGGGGGTAGATGCTAGTGTTGGGATTGTGCCTCAGCACACACACAGCCTTTAACCAACACTAAAAACAGTAAAAAACAGCAAGATAATTAAGGGTTAAAGGGGAATGACAAAAGAAAATACAAATGCAAAAGAAAGCTAAATCATTCAGAGCATTCAGTGCAAATATGTAATGCAGACAGGGGTGGGGGGGGTGGGGGGGGGGTGTAGGGAAAACAATTTAATCAACAAATCCACTTAAGAAAAAAGGCCACAAATAAAATGAGATTCAGCATGTCTTAAAATGTAATCAGCATTTGTCAAAGTGGTCAGAAGGATTTACTAATGGATTAGTTAGATAGATTAGTTGTCTAATGCCTTAGTTTTATGTGTTACAAAGGTTCCTGTCTTTTAACTTGACTAGATCACCTTGGCAACTCATGTTGCAGACCTAATCTGCTCCCAACCGGATCATGTTCAAGTTTATAATTACTATCCTCACATCCATTTTCTCTGAATGAGCTTTTAGGTTTAATTAAGCCAGCTCACACTAAGAGAGCCTGGCTCTTTCAAGCTTGCTGCATAGTACGCCCTCCAGAAATCCAACAGTAACACAATCAAGTAAATATGCTTTTTGTGTAAGTAAGTTTCAGTTTGTTTTCCACATAAACAAATGTTAACCCTCATTAAAATAATTTTATTTGAACAAGTTACTTTTGTAAGAAAATAATTTCTTGATAGTATAGACTCATCTAAAGTAACAGAAAACCCTTAGCCATACACAGTGCTGGAAATGTTTTGATTCCATTTGTCCTGTGATTCCAATTTATCACCTGAACTTTTTGCATCAGCTTTTACTGAGGACTTATCTGATGCCAGTGCATTGAAACATGCTATTATTTTATCCGCTGTATACTACTAATTATGTATGGATGTTTCGTTGGGGATGTCTTGAAGTTTCACAGGTTGCTTGCTGTTTATAAATATTGGCTTACTATGTGATAAAAAAAATGTTAACGTGCTTACATGTATTGCAAGCAGCTAGGAAGGAGAAGGATCCCATTTCTAATAAATAAATTTCTTGGTACTGGATCGCTGCATAAGACACCTGTATTTGGCAACACCCAATACAGCACTTTGGAAATCGAGGGTTGACACCAGTACTGCCATCGGAACAACCCAACACAGCTGAGTTGCTCACTTCCCTGCCTTCCTCTCACTTGCTAACTGCTTTACTTGGCATGCTGACTGAGCACATTCCTGCAGTATGAAGGAACTATTACTACCTGAGGCCCAACGTCTTTGTGTTCTGCCAGCCTGCGGCAGTCTTTGAGCAGTAGAACTTCGTCATTCTTCAGGCTATAAATGGGAAGTGATGTGAGAAGCTCACACAGTCCTCCTGACAGATATGACAGAGTCTTGGGAAGAAGAAACAGAGGCAGCTTAGCTTGTAAATCAAATGGTAAATTCCCTAGTCTTATTCACAAGCAAAATTCATTTACTATCTCTTACCTAGAAAATATGACATAATCTCTATCAGTGCCATATCAGAACTTGATTTGACAAGTACAAGTTCATGAGCAGGACAATCTCTTAAAGTTCTATCATAATTTGTATTTGTGAAAACTTACCTGTTGGTTGACATCTTCCCCTTCAAACTGACCAGGCAGACAGACAAAATTAACCTGAAAGAAATTTACCATGTTTTAATGTGTCTTATGTTTAAGCTTTGAGTGTTTGCGCTGCAGTTTGTGTGACATACCTCTGTCATTCTTGTGATGTCTCTGATTGGCAGCTCTTGGCCAATGCTGCATAACTCCTTTTTATTTCTAAAAAGGCTCTTCAAACACTGAACCCCACTGTCACGAACAGTCTGCAAACAATGATTACCGAGCAGCAAATAATGAGAAACCAATGTGTATGCTTTTCTTGGTTACTGTAGCATGCATAAAATGAATGCAAAAGGGAGGGATATTGTGCTATTCCCTTTTGGGGTTTCTGCTTAATTTTACATTTGATTTCATATGGATCCTGGGTAAACAGAATATATTCTAACTGACATGTAAAACACGGTTAGGGTTATATTGGCCTATCCATTTCAACTAAAAACACATCTCACTTCATTGGAAATTGCAATACGCATCTAGCCGCTTCAGAGCACAAGCACACAAAACAAACAGTTTGAGCAAGGCACTACATTATTATACTTAGTACAAAGCGGACAAACGTGAAAGAAAAGATCTTTTGTTCTTTTACATTTTATCAACATTAGAAGTGGAAGAATATGCAGCTTCAAGTCTTTTGTTCAATTGCTTTTTTAAATATCAGGGCAAATGTTCATCTAAGAATCTTATGCCATATGTAACAGGCAGGCATAAACAATCACCGGAGAGTGGTGCTTGCAATCGCTTTTCACAGGTACAGTTCACCAAAAATTGTTTCAGAGTAAAATGCACTGTAAAGCAGACAGACCTCTTTTCGGACTGAGACCCTGGGCCTTATTGGAACACCTCTAATACGGGCACAGGCATCCATGGCAACTGAGAGCTGCACGTGGCTGTCTGACAGGCCACTTACCTGTAAAGAGAAAGGTGCCAGGGACACAGGAAAAAAGATAATGACAGAATGAGTGACATGGCAAAAAAAGTCAGAATAAGATAAAGCAGAGGCTAGAGGGAGTAAAGGAATTCTGCGTTATATCACTTTTGGTCCCACAGCTTAACCTCACGTCTGAAGGTCACACTCTTGCTCTATGAACAATCTTAAGCAAGTTAATAAAAAAAAAAAATGTATGAGATCTCTATTGCTCTTTCATGGTACTCAGCTATCTCACCCTCAAGCTCAGCAACAATCACAAGACAAAGCTATGACAGTATCAGTGCTATTAGTAAAAAAAGAGATATCACCGCGTCTATCTACTGTTAATTACATATGTATATGCCAAAACAGAGGCACGGTGTGACAAAGTTAATGGTTTTCAATACATGCAACAAACGGCTACATCACTGCACCTGCAGCTTTCAGCATTTTCACAAGCAACAGCTACCAATGGGCTTGATTCTCAGAGCGAAACATTTCACCCCTGGAAGCAATATAGATAATATTTTGGTTTGTGCTCTAAATTTTTAAGATCATACAGCCAACCTTCAAGATCAACGTTTCCTACCAACTCGTGTGTGAATCAAGCTCTTGAAAATAGGTCCAGACTTATCCTGCTGGTGAGGATAAGCTATAGTTGGCCGTGCCTCTTTGATATTCTTTAAACAGTCAGGCCTGCATCAAAGATCAAAGAGCAAGGCAAGAGAAAAGGGGTGTATGCTCTGAGCAGGGGAAACACACTCGGTAAGCAGCATGAGAGAGCGGGTAAAGGAGGCAAAATATTTACAGTGAACAAGAAGAAAAAGTTTCCCAAGAAATCCAAGCCTCTCCTTTGAGGTATGGTCCAAAGCAGTTAGTTGACTCTAGACACAGGTAGGCGGGCTTACTGATCAGCCCATCCCACATCCTAAGAACTCATGGGATAGAGTACATGCTGCTGGTTTCTTTGTGGTGATCCAGGACCTCCTGGCTTCTCATGGGTGATTCTGTAGGCTGTACAAAAACAACACAGCCAGCCACTGCTGCCTAACCTCAACTATAAAATGGATCTCTATTCACTCACAAGGGAAGCAGGCATAGTGTCGTCTATTGTAGCTGTTATTATCTTGAACATGGGCTAACAACATTAGGTAGTTTAAAAGTGTGCTTATTTAAGCCTGGAATGGTTGCTGTTAAATCAAAGCCTACGCATTCAATTGTAAATTATATGAGAACAAGCTTTATAGGCAAACATCATCACCTACAGGGGCTGATGTGCTCACATGTCACATGTATTTGGCATTAGTCATGTCAAAGAAAAAATATAACTAAGTGTAACTGAATTTAGACTGAGACATATTCTCAAGATCAGCTTCATACAACTGATTATCACAGGCTGCAGCTAAGCAGATGTAGCCAAAAGAGTTGTTAGGATGTTTGTGATCATCTTGGATGGGAGACAGCAAACATTTGTCAAGGACAGGAAATGTATAGTCTAAAATCTTTTTTTGTTGAGGAGGTGATGTGAGCCAGTTTTTGAGCACAAATATTTGGTGGTCCGAAGGACAGATAAACAGAGACTTGGAAAGAGAAACACAGCCTGGAGGACATGAGAATAACTCACAGCTCACTGTGAGACCAAACAACATTTTCTAATGAGGCACAGGTGACTTTTTGCAGTTTATATCAGAACTAGTCTTTTCTCTTGCTTACTAGGAGAGAGACAAGAGGGGAATGCCAGCTGTAAAGTGAGACAAATCTTTTAGCTGAAGAAAAACCATAACAATGCACAAATGATTACTTGCATATTAAATTAGACAAATAGGTATAAATAATCTGCAATGCTTTTAAAAAATATTTGATTTTTAATTCTTTAGGAAAAATGTTATCCATTCTCAGTTACGCATCTTATTAGGCATTTTTACACATTTTGACCTGTCACTGTACTAAAGGTGCAGTGGAATTAATAAAAATAGTTTTTGATTGAATCTGTAACAATAACAAGTGTAACAAGTGTAACAATAGGTTATGACAGCCTCACAGTGAACTGGCATCATCCAATTTATTACTTACACTTGTGTAAGTAATAATAAAAGTAATAATAATATTGATAATAATAATATTGATAAAAAATGATAATAATAATAATAATTTTTATTATTGTTATAGCTGTTGTTATTATTGTTGTTGTTATTACACATGTGACAGACTTTAAATATTCTTTGATTTGGAATATGACCTGGACAAAACAAACAGTTCAATGTATCAGTTTTGATGGAAATTATAATTGTGATGTGCGTTTTTACATTTTCTAAAAATCCAAATATAAACATTAAAATAATCAAAAATGAAAATATCCACAGGCCGCCAACCTGCTTAACTGAGAATAACAGAACAGGTACTGACACAAAATGGACACATTTTAAAAATTTCAACTAATGAAGACAAAAACTAGTCCCTTATTTTGATGGGTGACCGCTGGTTATCACCAATAACACCAATAAAACACCAATAAAAGATGACCAATAAAGGAGAACTACATAATATAGCAGCCATTTTACATTTGAGAAATTCTGATTAGAACAGCAGACTGTGTCCAACGAATTCATCATTTTTTAATTAACGCTACTGGAATCACTATCAGTACAATATTTCTCGTAAAATAACTTGTTGACATGGACGACTTTTATATTATATTATAGACTGAGTAATGTATTCTAAACCACTGCATATTATTTACAAATTACCGCGCCTGAGGCTCATTTGAAACAATTGAATCAGACACTGGGTTTTTGTATGAAGCCTAGCTAGCTGATATCACGGCTTTCGGGGCTGGTTCCGTCGCAGCACAAGGCCACAGAGCAGCGCTGTGGATGCTGATGTTGAATCACGGCTACTCAGGCTCGAAGCAGTCACTATTTGACAGACTAACTGTTGACTAGCTGGCTGCCCACAGCATATTATGTAGACATATCCACTTGTAGAAAAACCACTGACCAACGAAACGACAACCTTCTACTGTCAAATTAACCATCATGTTATTTGACAGTCTGTCAATCACTGAGCTAGCAGCAAAACCAGGCCGCATTCGGCTCAGTCTGCGATGTACCTCATTGTTGTCAGCTATCGTTAGCACCTAGCATCCAATCTACCAACTACGTTAAGGTAGATTCAAAGGTATGACCAACAGCAACATGTGTTCATTTTTCTGTACTCTGAATGTGGCTATTTGCCTTAAGAAGGCGTTTTACCTCACCGCTCGGTGTCGAACTCAAGCAGCGTTGACGGTAGCCGCTGTGTTTAATGCGCAACACGTAAACGATTCGTCCGTTTTGAACTGTTCTGGCAAATGTTAATATAATTAAAGTGAGGCAACAATTCGCCCGCATAGGTTACCTCCCAGTGCCCTGATTGCTTCAGCTTTACAACTAAAGCAGGAATCCATGGTTCCATGGTTGCAAGGTTCCCTGAACGTTATATTATTAAACCAGAAAATGGCAACATGCATTAATGTTAGTATGACTATTACAGGGTTTGGGACATTTATCACCAGGCAAAATAGCCTATCATTTTAATTCTTTCCAAGATCCAGACCTGACCAGAAATTTACAGGATGAGTTCAAGAAGATATTCACTTGATCCTCCTATAATCCATTTCGGCGATTCACCAAAGTGCTTCGAACTCCCCATTTCCTGTGCGTTCCCGTTCTTCCCATGAAAACAAGAGTATGTAAGGCATCATCTATCAAACACCGAGAAAACGATATGTGTCGCACTGACAATGTTAATGACAGAACAATCGAACTGCGGGCAACAAAATGTGTTTGATTCTATCGTTAATGTTTTGGAGAATTTTTTTTTTTCTTTTGCTACAGTGGACATGAATAAATTAGCACGCTTACTAAAAGAGAAATGTAGCCTACATACAAACACTCGGTCTATCATTTCGTAAATACAAGTCTTTCATATAGGCCTAGCTTATTTAATGCATAATGATTAGGTTTATTCAATATTCTCAATAAATGCATCTCATAAAATCAAAGTCTTCTGGGTTTACTTGACTGAACACAAAATTTGCTCCTCCTGGAAAATTTTGCTTGCTGTGCATGCTTTAACAGCCAAAAAACTTTGAAACTTGGTTTTTTTTCCTTGTAGAAAACAGCTGGAGTTACTCGTTGTTGACAATACTTGAAAAGGAAGTGAAAGGGTATGGAGGACTTGTTGCTTGAGATTAAGTAAAATGACAAATAGCCTATTGATTTTACGTACAATGAGCTAATAAATATTCTAGTGCGAAAGGGGTGCGACAATAAAACATGACAAAGGATCAGAGAAAAGTTTCTTTAGAGAAGAAGGTATGGAGGAAAATGCTCAGGGGTGTGAGTTTCCCAGGGAACTTCAAATGGCACAGCTGGCCCATAGGCTGCTTAAATCACAGTGCTAAGCAACATCTGGCTTTGAAACTTTGTGTCTGATTTTTCTTCCCGCTGCTTCCCATTAGGGGTCACTATTTACCAAAAAATCATATGGCAAATAATACAGGGTTTGAGCAGATTTTTTTTTCCTTTGAGAGGAAGCAAAACTTTTTAACTGTATAGTCTGATAATCTAATGATCTCTACTTACAAGGAGCTCATTCAAATGCTTTACGAAGACATAGAAATAAGTCAGACATTTAAATTAATGTAGAATCAGGACAGACTCCTATAAAAGTATGCTTTAAGAAGGCAATAATAGTGGATCACTGACTGAAATCCACCTCTAAATGGGGCAGGTAGTGGCGCGTACGGTAGGCTAGAAGAGGTCAGCTACAAAGCAAGTAAAGAGGCACAAAGAGCGAAAAAATAAACAGTAATTGCTCTATATTGATTCTGAGACACACTGAAAGCCGGTGTAAAGTGATGTTTCGACCACTCAAAGCGCTTTACAAGAAAAGTCAGCTTCATCCATTCATACGCCAACGATAGTTCCTTCTCTGCAGAGCAGTGAGCTCATCGGGAGCATGTGGCGGACGTACACGCACACCGACGGAATAGCTCAGAAATTTGGCCTTTCAGTTATTGTCCCGGGACATTTCGCCATGCTTGAGGATACAGAATCGAATCAGCACCCTACACATAAGGGCTCGACCCGCTTCACGACCCGAGCTACAGCCGCTGGGATGCAACCCGGTTCTTGATCTTGCCTTAAAGCCTGTCCACTGTATGGTGCACAGCCTCAGGTCAATCAATATATTTTTGTTGTCGTTCAAGCAACTAAAAAGAACATAAAAAATAAAACCAGTCACAAAACCAACTCCTGAAGCTCGTCATACTAAACAGAGGAAACCATGCTAGAGCTGAAGGCTACAGGATATTCTCTTCCAGAGCCTTGATTGATTTGGCTGAGCTTAGGTCCTGGAAGACAGACACTTAGCACAAGTCACCATCAGCAGCCATTATTCTGCTGGTAAGCAGAATAGTGTTAGTGCTGTGATACTTCTGACAACAAACCAATCAATGAGAAATAGAATGTTCTCTGCCACTAAACCTTTGTGTTTATACTGTACAGACAATGCTGCCATGATGACATCAGACAAATTCAAATAATTGTTTAGTACAGTGGTTTAAGTTTTGGTGACTGGCTGATGATCTTGCACATATCAAATCACTATATATCTATCCTACATTACCTGAACTGATCCCTACAATTATATCTGCAGTATATACATATAAAGATAATTTTCCTGCACATGAAATTAAAGAAGAAAAAGAGAGGAGGACACTGCATATGTATTTGGTTTTATTGAAGAAGAGATATGAACAGGTAGCCTATTTTAGGGCACCTTAAAAATGTACAACAAAAACTGAACCATTTATTTATTCAGAATACAAAAATACACATCTCAGTGACTCCAATTTGTAATAAATAGTTAACCATGCATTCTAACCATAAAAAGGCACAGAAAACAGTCACTTAGTAGTCATAAAAATTATTAACTACCAAAATCATCCAGATAGTAATACAGGTGACAACTGTAACATTTTATTCCAAATGTGAAAACACAATACACATATCATTTAACCTTAGGCAATAAATATGCAAATATTGTTTATACCTACATATATATTCTTAAAAATTAAAACTGTGCCATTGTAAACATAATGTAAACAAATGAAACTCACTTTTCTCCCAACACATTAGAAACCATGTCAAAGACTATATATTATCCTGTCTTTCTGAGATCTGGTTTGGGTTTTGTTGGTTTCTGAAAACCAGGCAGTTTGCAGCATTATTTACAGACCACTGGAAAGTGCAGCAAAGGAGAAAGGTGGCTACTTTAACTCTGTAGGGAAAGGTCAAGCATTCTCATTTGGAGTCATTGGCGCACATGTGAAAGTTAGTGAACCCTACATCCAGAGCTTCTGGCTAGCAAAAGCTGTGATCCAATTGTCAACAATGAATCTGATCAACTAAATGAATGAAGGCAGAGTCATCACCATAAAACTTAATGATAAGTTTGAGTATTATAGAAAATACCACCTATCTTTGGCTATGAGTTGCAGGATCAACAATAGCATGGACATTACACTGCTTATCTTGGATTGGAACTGAATTAAAGGCTAATTGATTTCAGCATGCCGTTGAGCAATGAAACAGTATGTTGAACAGTAGACTCACACAAATGATTGTCGACGCAATGGTCGAATAGCAACGGTAATATTGTACTTTTTGATGACAGCAGTTGGGACTGTAAAGATGTGAGATCTAATAGATCAGCCTTTTTGGATATTAGACATAATACATGACCACTGTCTATCCTGAATTACTTACATTCTATTATTATTTAGGATACTTTGATAACTGGTGAAAATGGATCTGTTTTTTAAATTTTAGCATTCAACGTAAGAAGAGAGGGGTTTAAGCCAATCCTTAACAGAGGGCATATTTCTCTCTGAGGGAGAAGGAATAAAAAAACCTACCGTACAATATTCTTATTCTCAAAACAGGGAACACTTAATTATCAGAGTCAAACTAACATGATAAAATAGGTTGGCAAAAGTAAGCACACAGTTGTTGATATGGTACAATATGCCGCTGTTGTAGTAGACACACTCAAATGTACACAAAAACATTGTGTTACTTATAATATATATTTCACAACAGTCATGTCTGCCCATTCTACTCATCAACTGACATATTCCTTCATTAGTGTATCATCTTGGAAGCACAGAGGAGCAAAACTACAAACTTGTGAACTGCTGGAAGAAATTTGGAGTTTGTAAGAAAAAGCAGTCTGTCTACAGGTCTTACTCTTAAAATCTAATCCCCAAACTTTAAGGAGGAGTACATGTACAAAAAGCTCTTTCAAGATTTTTTCCTCAGTGAGAAACATCATGTCAGAAAGCTGCAGAGACAGTATCAAAACAAGAGAGAAAATATTGCACCATCATCAGAATACAACAGCATTATCATGTAGAAGAGATCAGAACAAAATTAACAATACACATACGGTGTAATATACACAATCAAATGTGTAAGCTGTTGACAATGCATGCCATGTCATCAATCTACAAATGCATTATACTACAACACTTACAAACATTGTTTGCATACACTGGTAAACTGTATATACAGTGCATATATATATACAAACTTAGCATCACATATAGAAATATACCCTGTAATGCCACCTTTCTTAAAAGAAACTAACAAGTAAAACTAGTGTTCTATCAATATTTCGCTTGTAATTTGAAGGAAAAAAAAGCTGCGCTTGAACAATGCTATGCAGACTGCAGATCAACTGCTGTTTTACATATTCAAAATCATTATCTTACTCATATTCTCATTAGTGTTAAATACTGTGATAGATTGCCATAGTGAAAAAGTTGAGGTGAACCGTTAATTCTAAGTAATGATATGAGAATTTGCACTTGCATATAGCAAGAAGTAAGAAGTGCCATTTAAGTATTCCTTTAAAAAAAATAAAGCAACCCTATATTATATTATGTTGTTGGCTTTAGACCAACAATTTTACTTCCTTACTGACTATAACTAATCCTCTTCCCCACCTTCAATGCATTTAGGCCCAAAGACCAACTGGCCTCGAAAATTAAGAGGTGCAATCTGGACAAGGTCATTAGCAGATCAAGTTAACATAGACAATCACTTTGGTACAGACTTTCACATCCACAAAGAATGTGTCAACTTACAGATATTAATTCCACATAGTTATACCTCATCAAAAGCTTTTTAAAAAATGTCTTGTGATGTTTACCAATAAAGCACACTTCATATCTTTATGACTGAAATATGGCACTTGTCACAAATTTTTGACACATCATTATCATGCAAACAAAATAAATAAAGCTAGAAAAAGTTTGATTTAGACCAAAAGGATGCTTTCAGTAGTAACAAATGGCATTGTAATACTTAAGTCATGTAAAACTTGTTCAAGTGTTATTTGCACGAAAAAAATCAAGACACTAATCATGCATTTAAACATATCTTAAGTTGAGCAAGCATAGCATGCAACAGCATCTCACTGTTTTCAGACATCACAACTTCCAGATTACCACCTAGACTGTGATGTTACAATTTTATTTTCTCTGTCTTCACTGAACAGCAGTACTAATGCAACCAAAGGGTTACTTTAATGTATCTGCAGCTATGGGATGTGAGGCGGAGATCCAGCAAACATCACATTTTTACACTACCAAACTGAACTGAAACATAATCCACACTCATGGAAGTCCTGGTTTTGCTACTAATTTGTTAACTTAGACAAGTCAACTGTCAACAGTATGGTTAGTTAGTTAGTTGCATACCTGATTGTGTGCTATGAATGGATATCAACTTAGAATGGCTTCTATTGTGACGATCCATGACTTCCTTTTACGCTTTTAACAGCTTTCTTGACTGTCATTTTGGCACCATAGCACAAACACATGATTGTTTCTTGGTAACAATGTTACAAAGACTTTCAAAGCAGAGGGGGAAAAAAATCCAGTTCTCCCTGAATATCTATCTTTTCCTTTACTGCTTATGGTGCTTCCACACTGATTCACTGATGTAAACGGAATGTTTGTTTCCCCTCTCTGGTAGTGTCTGTCTCTGGGTTAGAGATCGACCATGGAGGCCTTGGCCAGATCCTTAGTTCCCTGGAGAATTCTCTTCATATGACCCACTTTCGATATCCCCAGATCCTGAGAAGAGACAAAACAAACAGAGAAAGGTATATTGCAAATTACACAATTAATCTACTCAATTAATAAGTTATAGCTATAGTTACAGACTAACAGTTTTATTAATGTTCATATAGCACTCATAAGTGACTGTTATCTTTACAAAATAAGTTGTCCTGGCAGCGTGCACTAGCGGAAGGTGGTTGCTGTACAACACACAAGCTAATCTGTGGTGCACACTGGGAGATCAGGGACATCACCACAGATTAGACCATTTTTTAATATTTCATCATAAGAACAAACACATCAGATGATCAGTGAAAACACAGGACCATACACTTGGCACTAATACAACATGATTTCAGAGCTGTAAACTTCAAGGCATCCTGTTGTCATCAGACTGCTGAACTTGTGTGTGTGATGTTTGAAAAACACATAAAGAGTAAAACAATGTGGACAGAGTCATGGTGGAATTCGCATGGCTCATACATTTTGCAGCTTGAGCTTGAAATAAATTGGAAATAAAGTGTAATTTTGTTCTCAAACATGGCTAATGCAAGCTAATGCTACAAACTGAAGAGTACGCTACTTCAAGGCAGTGACACCTCCCAGTCAGTCGCTCGTGTGATTTCAGCTCAAATGCATCAAATAAAAAATGCATACTCAAATTCAAAATACTCTAAAAAGTAATGCATGAGAAACCCCGACAACTGACAGTTACTCTTATGTTTTAGGACAACAGCTACTTGTTAATGTTACACGATGTCGGTTGGGCGAAATCACAGTTGCACAGCCAGTGCCAGTGTAGCACAACTGAATGTTAAACTCAACATAAACTAGAGGAAGATTTCTGTACATTTTAAAATTAAAATATTTTTTTTTGCCTTCCTAGCAGCTGAAGATAGAAATGAAATTTGCTCTGTAAATAAATCTTAACTTCAGTCATTTTCTGCTCATGTCTAGTATTTGCTTTATGACCTAACAATTTGCATAACTGACGACAACTCCTTCTGATTAGCCTCAGCTGAACATTTACCAATGTGTTATTTACCAAATGTTGGCATAACTGCTCTGTGCACTAAAATAGTGATCATGATATATATTTATCAGCATTTATGCATTCTCATGAGCATGTCAGCATGCTGCTGTTGGCATCTAGCTCACCACTGTGTGCCACTGTTCCCAAGTACAATTACAATACTACTGCTGTTATATGATTGAAATCAGGAACTAAAGAATGTCATTCATTTTGGGTCATGATTCTGTCAAACACCTGACAAATGTTAGTACAAGGATTTCACTCCTATTCACTCTGCTCTTAAGTTTAGAGGAAAATTATGGAGTCAGTTGGTAACTTTCTGTAGGTTTGTCACAGCAAGTGATTCTGACTCAATTAAAGGCCACTTTCTAAGCAAAGAAAATCAACAGAACTAAGTCATTTTAAAAAGGTTTATGTGGTACACATTCAGCAATGAAATATCACAAAGCAGTTATGCTATGCATTATACACCAGACAATGCATACTAAGGTCAGTCTTTGTAATTTAGTCAAAGTGCTTCACTGGTTCTGTCTGATTACTATTTTAGAGATATTGTTTACAACTTATTCTGGAAATTTAATTTACAACAAACACGCTGCAAACTAAAGTGAGATTTGAAAAATTTTCTGTAAAATAAATGTCTTTCATGTTACTATCACCGAATAAGCGCCATCAAATAAAAGCACTGCATTATTTATATATATGCAGTGCTATTAACTAGGTGCTGGTCTTGACATTCCTAGAAAAATGATGAAAAATGATTCTTGAAATACAAACACAACATTTACTGCTGCCAAACCTTAACATTAAAAGCATCTGACTGTCCAAAAAAGGAGCTGATTTTTTTATTAAGAAGTAGTCACAGGAAATGGGATGTGTCAGGGAGTTTAGCACTTGTTGCTATTATAAACGGAAAGTGCTCTTCAGAATGAGACAGCAATAATCTTCATTTCTGACAGTGAATTAATTAAATAAAAAAAATATTGCAAGGACTAATGTTACAAAAGCTGTAAGAGGAAGAGCTGCAGGTGACAGGCTGCACACCTCCATCTTCTCAGCTAGGTAACAAACTCCTTTTAGTTTCACTGTGCCCTTTTGTCTGCAGAATCATGCCATGTGCAGGTGTTGCCAAATCAACCAGGACTGAATTTTACTTTTAGTTTAATGTGATTATTATTTAGTGTTTTTTTTTCTTAACAATCCAAAGACAAAGAACACATAGCAAATTTACAACTATGACACAACTAAAAAAATGAAAAAATTACTTTATGAAATAATGAAAATGATCAGTTTATTTTAGTTCTGACTACTTACTTGATCGATGAATCATTTCATTTATATATATTTTTTAAAAACAAAAAAGCAAAACTGTTAAAATTATAGTAATGAGATGACTGACAGATAAATTGTAAGATGATGAAATCAGGGGTACAGATATAGAAAAAACACTGGCACTGTGAGTGTGTGTGTATGTGGAGGTATCGACTAAGGTCTAGACTTGTGTTGCATTCTGTTGCTGTGGACTGACATTTGTATGGAAAACATTTTCTAATCAAGTAAGTGGTGTTGAGGAAATACATGGATATGTTTGAGTTAAGGTCATTTAGAAACAGTTTTTCCAGTTGCAATGTTTTTCCGGCAGTGAGCACTGACGAGTTTACTCTTTTGTTTTAAAATGTTATACTTATTATTGGCCACAGCTCTTAACTAACAAAATTTAAAGGGGTAATAATTAAACCATGCCTACATAAAAACTTTTATTTTAAAATGTTTTTTTTTCTATGAAATGTTGATACTGACAGGGCCTCTTAGTTATTAATTCTAATTAATTAACAAATTGAAGCTTTTCTGCTGATTAATTGATTTTTTTAAATCATGTATTAACTGTACTTAACACAATTAGCATTTATTGTTTTGTGATCTATTTAGGGTTTTTTAAACTGACAATTTCAACTGTTGACCGTGATAACTGGATAATATAATGTTTTTTACTGAATCGGGTATGTACTTGTTGTATGTGCTTGCTGTTCAAATGTAATATGTTGGTACGTGCAGTCTAAATACAGTTTGTTTCCTGACATATAAAAATCCATGTGTGCATATTTTGACACCATTATTACCAAAATTCTAGCATTAGCAAGAAAACAGGAAATGTATAAGAAGAAAATAAGACTGTTTTCTAACATGGTGTCTCATCAGGATTTTTGTTACTTTGGAAAGAGCTAATTTTCTGCTTTTCTGCAGCTTGTATAGATATTTGAGGTATATTCCCTAATTTGTCTTTGCCATGTGAAAAGGGTGGTCATTGTTACAATAACAGCTGTATAAAAGTTGAAATGAACATTAATCAGTATGTGATCTGTGCA
>JAPZDY010000005.1:2420683-2443730 GCA_029783645.1 Ctenochaetus hawaiiensis | reverse complement strand
TGACTGTGGTATAGGTGATAGGAGCCTGACTCATAAAGGCTAAAAATGCCTTCAGTTTTGTAATGAAATGAAAAAAAATAAACAATAAACATCAAATAATAATGTTTCGCCAAAATATGATTTTTATTTAATTTTTATTCGAGGGTCAGGCCCCCAAGGTGACTGTCCAGTAAAATTCTGGCCCTCTGACAAATATAGTTGGTGACCCCTGATCTACACAAAAAAGACAACACTCCTCACAAAACTCTAGGAACTTCATTAACAAGGTTTGAGGATGAAAAACAGACCTAGAAAAAACCATGTTGTCCTACAATGTGATATTGTTTTGTGACGGCCTCCTGCCTCTAGGGCCTGCTGTTGTGTTCTGTGTTCCCTTTTGTGTGTCGTTTTGTCTTTTCCTTGCAGGTCGTAGGTGGGGCTTGCCACACCTGGGTGGACCTGGCCAGTCCACAGGTGAAATAAGAGCTGGCATTATTCCTCACACTCTCTCTGCTGTTGCTCTGCTTCTGCTCTGCTCTCTCTGCTCTGCCACCTACCTGGCGCGGCTGCACCACTGCGCCCGCGATCCCTCGGCGCATTATGTTTTGGTTTAGTTAGTTCATTTGTTAGTTCAGTTCGTAGTTTATTATGTTGCCAATTTCCTAATTTAATATTGTTTGTAATAAAATCATTTCGTTTTTACTTTAAAACCATACGTCTCCTCGTTTTTGTCATGGCTTTGAGCCAGGTCGTGACAGTTTACATGTATTTGAAACTTGAATGCGGTGAAAACAGTGGAAATGGGAATTACATGACAAAACCCTGGACAGCAGAGCCAAACAAGTATCTATTATCAAGTCAAGTTGCCTTTGATTCTTTGGACAACCATGACCTGGATGACAAATAATCTTCACAGACATATTGCTGATATCTGACTGCTAATGAGAACAAATCTGTTGCACAATGATTGAGAAATGTCTTGGTGTACAGGAACTGCATCTAACCTGCATTTCTCTGGATGCTCCTCTCGCTTGTTGTTGAACTCCAAGGAGATCTTGGCATCCAGGCCGATGCCAAAGTAGTTGTTCATGACGCACTTCTCCATGTAGCCCTCTCTGGATGGAAACACAGTCACATCAACAGACTCTTAGCCAGTAAGTTGAAACTCACATAAATATTCCAAAATAAAAGAGTGAGCAGATTTACACAAGGACAGAGAGAGAGAAACCAGACAGATTTTCAGAGAGACAAAGAGACACACATGAGAGGGGACGCACAAAGACCAGCTCTTACAGTGAGTCGAGGTCAGGGTCGATAAAGGGTGTGGCACCAAAGGGGTCGATGTTAGCCAGCAGCATCTTGCTAATGATAGAGCTCCCAGCAATAGAAGCAGCCAAACCTGCTCGCAAGCCTGCACACACACACACACACACACACAGATAGACATCTGTAACACAAGGCTGAGCTGCAATGACTGAATGATCTAGTACGTGTGTGTTTTAAGAAAATTACTTTGATTCATGCTTTAAAACATATAATGTCTTGTCATGTCTGTGTGTGACTACCAGGGCAGATGATGCGTGTGTTGAGAACTGGGAGGTTCTCCTTGCTGGTGGTGAAGGGGGTGATGGTGAAGGAGCCGCAGGACTGGGTGCTACGGCTCACCCTCCTCTCCGTTGGAGAACAAGGGCTCTTAGCAGCTAGAGACAAAGGGAAAGATAATCATATTATTTCACAAAGGGTTTTTTTACTCAAACTGTTAAAAATGTCAGGTTCATATTCAAACTTCCTTAAATCACTTTCTTTAATAAAACGTGGTGAGGCAGCCTACATGTTTACTTAAACCATAATGTTCAGTTGATGATGTTGAAGTAGGTGAATTGGGAACTAGGTGAGCTTGTTTTCTAGTGTGTAGTTGAACTCTGTCAGAAATTTAAGCAATGTGCTGATGAGGTTTTCAGTGAGTAATGTGAAACCCCTTCTTTGCAGGCCATCAGTTTGTCAGAGGTCAGGTCTGATCCAGAAAAAGTCAAAGTGGCTTACTAAGCCCAGTCCAGTTGCAGTGCAGGTTCATGCTGGTTTTCAGCTATTTATCCTCAGCACAGATATGAAAAACTAGTTTATAAGGAAGTAGGTGTGTGTGTAAGGGATGGAGGTCTATAAGCACTGGCAACAGTTCAGTAATGAACTACGAACTAACAGGAAGACAGTAGCTGATAGCACCTTGTCGCTGAATGTATTTAACAATGGAGTAATCAGTTATGAGGATTACAGGCTGTCTGTCCTTACAGTCTCTGTTATGTATGGCAAGTTTGGTTGAGAGAGATAGCTGGAAAGCATCAGATTTAACTAGATTAGCTTCACTTATCAGTGATGTCATCAGTAGCCACCTAAGTGCCTAGTCTCTGTGGGACTTGAGGGCAGAAGTGCACTTAAAGTTGACCACAGCAGAAGCAGAATAACACAGGGGAGATTTTTGGATTGGTTACCAATAGACCTGTAGGGGGAGTATGATGTGTCCTTGTTACACTGAGGCAGACTGGGACAGGCTGCCCTGGGGTAGGCTGTGAGTGTGTAGCTGCTTGCTAAGTTAGCCTCTCAAAAGGAGAATAGTGGTCAGATAACAGAACAGAGTTGTTGTCACCACCTTCTGGAGTCAACAAAGAGAGAGAAATCTGTGTCTTAGATTTCTGTAAACCATGAAACATTATTATTTTAACCTGTTTAAATAAACATGACACTGAGCATTACAACTTAAATTAATGCAGGAAATTATAAAAGGTAATAGGTATTCAGTAATGAAAATTTAGAGAGTTATATAAGACAAAGTTATGTAAAGGAAATTCCACAATTCTGGCATTTCAAGGCTAAATTACCCAATGTAGAGTGTTGAACCACTAAGGTCATTCAGGATAAACTGAAGGGTAACACGAGCATTTTCAAAATTGTGCAGTTTTGGAGTGACTGATAAAATAATTTGTTTGATTTGGAGCTCTAAAGGCTCAGTTAGGTAACACAGCACCTGTGTAAGTGTAGCTTACAGTGTTCCTTTTTTCAGCTTTCAGCAGTAATGCACTTTTTCATGTGTCTGCACAATGACAGCTTCTGAACACTGCGTGTTTGAAACAGAACAACTTTGCTCATGCTGACATCACATAAATCCTTTATTGAGAAAGAAATACATGCAAGACTGCCAAACTGGGGGGACATTTGGTGAAACCAACTGCCTGTTCACATCTTCTAGTTGCTCAGTGTCTTTTTTTTGTTTACTTACAGATAAGAAAAGAGAAATGAGGCAATAAGAGGAAACTCAGTGAGGACACAAAGCAGAGGGAGCAGAGGACTTTGACAGATACCTTCAACAAGTCTTCAACTAACTGGAAAACGTGTGGTAGGAAGCAGCCCCATGATAAACAGGAAGAACTTCTGCCCCTAAGACAATGACACATCCTGCGGCCAGTGTGCACACACTCACACAGACACACTAGACATTACACACAGGAACATGCATGTCCATCCAAATGTAAGGTTCACACATTACACATTCAGACACATAGAAACAGACACACACAGGTGTATAGTTGCCTGGCCACCACAGTTTTAGCAACTCCAATCATTTATCATTAAAGAGGCTAAATGTTGTGAAGACTGAGGACAGAGATGTGTACAGCTCAGCCTGGTGCAGGCAGGAAAGCACAGGAGAGGACGGCTTCTCCATGCACTTTTACCACTAAGCCTTGAGTTTATTTATGACAGGAAACATGATTTGCGTCAGCAGCACTCTTTTTCCATTAGCTATGTGTCTGGTTCTCTGTGTTGCAGAAAGAGCAAGATCCACAGGGGGGCGACATTTCAGCCCTTCATGATTTCCCATTTCATCCATTCACTTCACAATAGAAAAATCTATTTTTTGACTTTTCAGTGCAATAATATTATTGCTATCCTTTTTGTTAAGGGGAGAAGAATACTGCAGAGGAAGGAGGGAGAAATTTATGTTTTAACTCATCCACTAAGTGAGCTACAGGTAAACTCCACTCAGTTGTCTTGTCAAAGCAGGCATAAACCACTACTTAAACTAAAGAGACAATCACTGAGAATAATGCCAGCTGGCACAGTGGAAGACTTGAAAATCAAACAGACAAGGCTTGACAGGTTAAGCATTTTGGAAACAGCCCAGGATAGAACTGTATCAGTGCCAAGCAGGTGAAGGGTTTGTAAGCAGGTCACAGTCCTGAGATTTAAAACAGAGCTGAAGCAGCAGCTGCAGCAGCTGAAGCAGCAGTGCACTTACATGGCACTGCTTCCAGTTCCTTGGTATCCTCATCCTTTTCACTGTCTCTATTCTCCTCCTCACTGTCCTTTCTGAACTCCAGGGGAGATGGCAGCTCTGTCTCCTCTGTATGGGCGTTCTGCTCATCAACCACTAAACAGAAAAGCCAGAGGAGATGAAGACAGTACAGCATGCATTACATCCCACAATGCGTGTATAGCACATCCCTCTACAAGTTTCTCTTTCTCTGTGTTGCATTTCATAAATAGTGATGATGTGATCAATGAAAACATGGTGACGACCTAACACATTATGTCAATATGAGGCCGATTACCTTCCTCATAAAAAGCATCACTGCATAAGTGTTGAATTCTGCCTTTTTTTCATAACAATCTATTGCCAATGAAATTTCCGAACAAAAAATTCAAAATTTATGTCAACCTGAAATAATTTAACAAATTACATTTGAGTTTTCCCTTCATAGTAGGAAGGTATGAGTTACCTCTCTCGGCCTGCTCAATGATCTGTCGCACAGCTTTCTTCAGACTGTTGGCCCTGAGCATCAGCTGCTCCCTGCTTTTAAACAGCTGCTGTCCTTTCTCTGTCTCCTCTTCCTCAAGCTTCTCCTTCAGCTCAGTAAGACTCTCCTCACTGGCCTCCTCCTCTTCTTCCTCCTCCTCCTGCTCCTCCTCTACAATAGGAGGAGTGGCGTGGGGAATTGGAGGTAGAGCTTGGCACTCTGTGTTAAGGGTCTGAAGGAGGGAGTCCAGTTTCTCATTGAGGGTGGCACACTGGTGGGACAGAGGGGAGGATACATGAGGGATACACATTTATATTTATATATATATGGATGTAAACTGCATTATTTTTGAGGCTTACTTTGAGAGACATAGAATCGCACTCCTCAGCATTCTCTGTACTTTTCTCATAGACTTTCCCCACTTTGGCAACAAAATCCTTCACTGTTTCGCACAGGATCCTAAGACAGCAGGAAGAAAACATTCATGTTTCGGGGTACAACACATACTGTGTGTGACAGAGACAAGGAGAGATCGATCAGAGCTTGCAAAGACCAGGCTGAGGGGCTACAGACTTTCCAATCTGACTCTTTTTAACCTGTTCTTTAACATTTTTATTTCTGCACACACACAACTTTATCCATCAGTATATTGTATACTTGTGATAGAAATAATGTTAGTACAAAAAAAGAATAAAAAACATGATGTTGTGGAAATCTGTGCTCTCCCAAATAGTTGTAGTTGTTTTGTTTGTGTGTTTTCTATTGATTCTGCTCAGGCTGTATGGAGTTATGCTGTGGTATTAAACACTTACTTGGCGGAAGAGATGACCACAGAGTGCTGCTCAGAGTTAAGGATCTTTGTGAGGTGAGCAGCTACTGAGTCCTCATAGGCAGAAATGTGAAACTGGAGAGAAGAAATAAAAAAAAAGTTAGATTTATATGCTCAGCTACATGAACACTGTAGCTTCATCTCTCATTAGTCCTTGAAAAACAGCAGGGTTGGAGCATGGTATGTAGTAGTGTGCTAAACACCAGGAACAATGTGGATTCTAAGTTGAGTTTTGAACCTAAGCCTGGTTGAAGTTGAATAGAAAAGTAAGGCACTGTTTCCTGCATGTGCTCAATGACCTCCCCCTCACGTCTGTCTGTCTGGGAGCCCTGCTGGCTTTGACTGTGTCTACTGATGCGTGTGAATATCTGTCAACTCCTGTGAGCACCTGGCAGTCGTCAGCTCCCTCAGGCGTGGTGGGGCAGCTGTGTTTGGGTGGGATCTTAATCTCATAGGTCATGATGCTCCAGCGGTCCAGCATCTTAGTGCTGGCTCTCTCCAACTTTTCCAGGATTTGGGGCAGCTGGGTGTCGTCGTCACATGATGGTCCCCAGCCCAGCACGCGTGCCAGATCATTGCCTGTGCCCAAGGGTAACACCCCTAACTGGCACTGAAACACATGCAAAAGTTTCATTCAGCATCAAGGCATTAATTCCCTTCTTCATTCAAAATTAGGCCTACTTGTGTGTTTGTGTATGGGTATGTGTGTGTGTCTGGTGTGTGTGTGTGTGTATGTGTGTCCTTGTGCAGCTATCTTTTTGAGAATGAATTTTTCATCATTTAAGTTTTACATCACGAAAGTAAGGACATACTTTGGAAAATGTGGACATTTTCGCCAGTCTTCATTTTCTCACAGGCCTTTAAAGGGCTGTTTGAGGGTTAAAACTTGGTTTAGGGGTTAGAACTGAGCTAGAGATAGGTATACGGGAGTAAAAGTAACATTCATACAATGAAGTAGTGTTGGCATTAAGTAATGTTTTGATTCAGTTTAGTGAAATAATACTGTTTTTCAGAGTTGAGCGGGGCACACCGTCAGTAGTGCACTTCAGGACCATCAAGTGTTTTCAGGTTGAGGGTTGTGGTTAGGTATTGAGTTTTTATGGTTAAGGTTAGGGTAAGGGGCTAGGTAATGCATTATGTTCATGAGTGTCCTCACAAGTACAGCAGTACAAACATGCGTGTGTGCGCGCATGTGTGCATGCATGCCTCAGTGAGTATAATGAGCACGTCTTTATGTAAGTTGACCAGAAGCAAGGGCAAATAACTCACTAACCGGCGCACTGACCAAGGTCACATCATTTTTATGTGCTTGAAGCTTACTTTCTTCAGGAAATTCCTGCATTTAAAGCTAAAGCACTATCTTTTTATTGTGTAAATGATAGTAGATAACTGGTGTAATTTTTTAATACAGGAGAAATAAATGATCATTCTTTTGATCTTATCTAAAGTTCAGCTTAATGCTGTTTTTGACTGTTAATGACAGTACCTGTTTGTGCAGATTGAGTTTGTCGATCTCTGAGAGGACCCAGCCCACGCTCCCATCGCCTCCACACACCAGGATCCGGAAGTTGTCAAACTTCTGAAACAGGCGCAAACTGACAAGAACACACACAATTACAAAAATTCACTCATTTTGTGAGCTCAACAAAAATAATAGTTTTAAAATACAATATGTGCATGTATTCATGTTTTATGTATCTGTGTCAATACACATTACAATTTTGGGAGTTGTCTCGGTTGTTCTTACTCACCCAAGGTGCGGCCCACCGTTGACCAAGTCAAAGACTTGAGCCGGGTTCAGGAGCTGCTTGAAGCGTCTAAGGAATTTAACTCCCTGGTTGTCACCACTTTTGGAGTTGACAAAGACCAGCAGAGGACTGGCACATGATGGAGGACAGGTGGCCTTCCAGAAACCTGAGGGAAATGGCATCAGAAAAGGAGAACAAGAGCATATTAATGCCTCACACACTCACACACTAGGGACTCCATTACATCCAACTCCATTTTGTAATGGTGGCATCAGAACTCTTAGCAATGGATTTAACGATGAATGAAACCAATAAAGCTGCATGACTTGATGCCACAGAGGGTGAATAGGAAAAATAAGATTTTTCTGTTTTTTTTAAATGAACTGCTTTGCCTCTTGTGTCTAACTTGTTGTATTTCCAGTTCTCAATAGTGGAGAGGTGGTGGTGTTGTGGCTCAGTTCTGCTTGGCAACACCTGGCTGTTAGACAGTGTCCTAAATCATATTTTTGATTCATGTTTAAAAAACTTTGTCATCCTGATTGTTTTTAGATTAATTTTACTACATTGGCCTACTATAGGTCTGTCCATCCAGGAAGCTTTTTATTTTTAAAATCAAGAGTATGAGGACAGAGGGTATGAGAAGCTGTACAGACTGTAGAGCCCTCTTGAGGAAATTTGAGATTTTCAATATTGGACTGTATAAACATAATGGAATTGAAATGACCTTTTATTGCTTCATGACCAGTAACCATGGTACAGCTCAAACTAGAGCAGCAGTGCTTGAAGCTGGGAGAATCAGCTCTGTCATCGTTAAACAACCCCATCAAAGCCTCAGTGCATGTGTGAGACTGCAGGCTTGTGGAATAACACATGGGAGCACTGCACATGCCAAAAACACGTGTTCTGATGCATAGTAAAGCATGAGTGTGCACGCACACACGCACATACACACACACACACACACACAAATGCATACACACACAAACACGTATAGATAAATATTTATGTATAATCTGTGGGAGGTAATGCAACAAGAGGTTTTTGTGCTTACAGCATAATCTGTGCAAACTCACTGTGCTAACAGCTTTGTGCATATTAGGGCATCCTACGTATGTGTGTGCGGAATACTTATCTACTCCTGACACTTCCTCCATTGCTTTTCCTTTTTCTCCTTCACTCCTTCCCTCTGCTCTCAAATTTCCCTGTCTACCAACTTTGATTTTTTTTCTTTTCTGTTTTTCTTTCTCTCTCTCTCTCTCTCTGTGATCTTGTCATTAAAGGATAGAGTGAGGGAGGGTGAGTGGAAGAGAAGGAGAAGGGAGAGGGTGAGTCACAACGCACCAGCACGTGTGACAGTCTGCCCCCAGCCAATTATAACCAACTAGTAGAATGTAAGGCGTTGCAGAGAGAGTGAAGAAAAGAGGGGGGGGGGGTATAGCTTCCTTTTATGTGCCCTTCTTCTTCCTTGTTTTTCTCTCATCTTCTCATCCTCCTCTCTTCATCTGGATTGTCATCATCCCTTTCTCTGCTTCTCTAATCCATCTACCAATTAGCTGATGCCAGCCTTTAACAGTGTGTTTGCATGTGTGTGAGTGAAAGAAAGAGAGAGAGCAAATGAGAGAGAGAGAGATAGAGAGAGAGTCATTGTATTCAGTCACAGTAATCCAATCACACATGCTTATCTGAGTCTGTTTCACAGGTGCTGATCTCCATCTAAAATGGGTTTAATGTGGGCTCTGGCAGGCATACACCCACACACACAGACTTAAACACAGCGAAAGAAACAGAGCTAACATATATAAGAAAAAAATATATAGACAACACAGTATGTTGAGCAGAGAGTCTGGATGGAGTCTCAGGGTGCTTGAAAACCATGTACAGAGCTTATCTTCTTCTGTGATCTCCGTATGCTCATAGGCTTTTAGGAAATGTGATATTATGAGTATGTGAGTTCATTTTCACAGCAAATTGGAAACATTCAATGAGAGCTCCTTTCAAAAAGATTCTCTCATGATGCTAATTTATTTAAGCCCCTTGCAAAGGTGTGTGTGTGGTGTGGGGGGGGGGCTTTGTCAGATGGAGCTCTTTTTAACAAGAAATTCAGTTTCCTCAAACACATAGCAGTGCCCTGTCCATCTGTCTAGTAGCCCTATGACAAACAAGAAGCCAAAAAGAGAATATGGATTTCATGCTATGACCCTTTATCTAAAAAGCAACTGATGTTTTCCTGCCCATGTTCTAGCAGTTTACAAGAGAAATGGGTGGTGAGAAAACAGATATGTCTGTAATTTATTGTGCAATTGCTAATGCTATATCATCATGCTTCCGTCACCTCCCTCCTGCCACTAACCTTTCATGTGTCAGTGTAGGGGGGGCAGAGTTCAGAGGTGAGACATCAGTCCACTAACTAGGATGAAATCTCATCTATCCGTCTCTGAAATGTAACAGTAGCTCAGGTTCGTTCTGGCATCAACCACCTACCCTTTGAGCAAATCAGCAAGATTGCACTGTGTGTTCATATGTGTGTTTGACCGTGTGTATGTGTTTTTGTGTGAGTCTGTGTATGTGACTGAACATGTATCATTCATGTTGCAGTAACATAAATATGTTTACTTTGCCACACTGCGGGGACTTGCCTTCTTCTAGGGACATAATACAATTCCCAATAAATCTAAAAATAAATTGTACATCATAAAAAAAAAAACCAAAATGATCAAAATTTAGAATGAAATTAGGTTAAGGTGATAGTTATGATCAGATTCAGGCAAGTAGTGCGAATGGTTAAGACAGGGTAAGTCTTTAGGAGATGAATTCATGTGTATGAAAAATCTCATAATTGATTATAACAAGTTTTTGTGAGTGTGTTTGTGTGTGGGGGTGTGTGTGCGTGTGTGTGCGTGCGTGTGTGTGTGTGTGTGCGTGTGTGTGTGTGTGTGTGTGCGTGTATGCTCATGTGTGCGTGTGTTCTGCCTACCATCTGAGTCGATGCTGTTGAGTGCCGTAGGGGGAATGATGGAGACTTTGCATTGACCTAGAGGACACTTGCGGGGGTACAGGTCCATACAGGCTGTGTGCACCTCCAAGCAAACACAGTGTAAACATTTATGGAAGATTCAATATTTATCATCTTTTTCTTTAAAATAGATGTACAAAAACAAGTGCAGAAAACTCCCCATGTATATAATGTGCTAAGAGAAAACACAATGATACATGTTGTATCAGCCTTTTAGATGATTGCTTCACTGTTATTTTCAAATGTTTAATAAAAATCTGGCTGAGGGACAACAGAGGATATTTATCTCTTCAGCTAACACTTGAACATTTACAGTAATTTAAGGATTGTGCCCTTTTCCCATAAAAACCAAAACAATAAATAACTTATAACTTTATAAATGTTATATATACTCTGAACCCTCTAAACCTTTTCCCAAAGACAGGAAAAGGCTCAACAAAAACCAAAAACTAAGAGGATAAATAACGAATCAAGGCTGATAGAAAAACACTACTGCAGCATTTCAGTCAAATCTATTAATCAGAAGCATTTCACAGGCATTTTTTAATAAAATGTTATATCCTAACTGTGGCTGCTACTTGCTAAACAAACAGTTGTACTTACAAGCTAATATGTTGCAAACAATTAACAAAAACTTACAGGCAAATTGGGTATTTACAATTATTCATATGTGACAGATGCCTTACCATAGCTTTGCACCAGAGGCAGCGCCAGTCCTGCAGTCTCAGTACGCTGCCACATGTCTTATCACACACGGCGCACTTGGCACTGACAGGCAGATTGCCTTCCAACCACTGGTGAGGCATAGCAATCTGAGGGTTCAATACACACAGTTTAAAAAAATGTGCTTCTATCAATACTTCTAGGAGTTTTTCCTATTTCTACTAGTTCCAATATCTCTCTCTTCTGGTCCTTTGTAAGAGGCAAACAACACAAGAACTTTCCTAAAATATTCTCTTTTATTTTTTTTTCTTTTCTGGAGCAAACCATTTTAACAGCAGCTTCTAAAGGCACAGTGACCAAATGAGGTCAAACCAGTTTTATTTATACAGCCTAATATCCCAAATCCACAAATTTGCTTCAAGAGCGTTGATAAACCTTATACTAAACACTTTTCAAAAAGAGAGGAAATAAAGAAAAACAAACAGCATGTGAACTTACCCCATCCTCATCCTCAATAATATCCTTCCCTATAGAAGCCAGGGTTGTCCATTTACAGTTGTTAGTTGCTCTGACAGCACAGCGTTTATGGGCTTTGAATTTACAAACTGAAACAAAAGCAGTAAACACACATTAGTCGAATTGTTTTCTCCCTTTAGCAGCAGTTATCACAACTCACCAGGCTCATACTGCAGCTTTACTTTGAAGGATAAAACTAAATAAATTGTGCTACAGTAAATATTTATTAACTGTTTTTGACTAAACAATAGTATCTTCTTCTAAAATAAATCAGTTTCTAGATGTTCTAAGGGAATTACATTTAGTTCACTAGAACACACCCAGACATTGTCACACGCTGGGGTAAGTTAGGAGGTCAAATGAAAAGTTTCCAGATTAAGTGCACCTAAAAATGCTAAATTCATGAATTTCTTCAAACTTTTTAGAAACACTAAACACTGATGCATGACTCAGAAACAGACACGCCCTGCACAGTACACCGTTCTAATGAATCACGCCCTAACGAGATGTCAGTCAGCGTAATTGCTAACGTAATTGAAGCCTGTTCTTCACTTATGTATCTGACAGACAGAAGCAAAGCATGAGGATTAAACTACACATCACAGGTTTAAATCCATTTATCTGTAACTGGCAACAGGAAGTCCACAGCCAGGCTAAGAGGGGCTGAAATCCTGGTTCACATAGAACATGTTGATCCAACTACAGACTTTTTGTTGTATTATTAGATTACTATGTCAAAACCACACATCGGAAGAGCTTCTGGGGTGGATAGTCATTAACATAATGTACATGGAAAGCATTTAGATTAAACTTTTATAGTCTTTCCATTACTGAAAGTACTTTACAACACAAGTCAGCCTTTACCCATTCACAAACACATTCACACAATAATGACAATAACATCTTTACGAAGTTCCAACCTGCTCATCAAGAACTCATACACACATTCACACAGTAATGGAAGAGCCATAAGGAGAAATTTGGGTTTCAGCATCTTTTATAAGGACACTTCGATATACTGATACAGCTCCCGCTACTAGATGACATTAATGACTCACTTTAGCCTTTGGTACACTACAGCTGGCAGCATGAAGAAGTCTGGTTGAAGGGAACCACTGCTACAAGCTAAAAGTCACTTAGCTGTTTAATTAGCTAGTGTATATGGCATATGTAAACACAATAGATGAAGCTTGTGAAAAATGGCCCTCATCAGGTTTGGAATCTGAGCCTCTACTGCAAAGAAGAGGAATGATGCGAAACAAAGTAAGATGAGGGTAAATACTGGCGTGGCTTTTCCACAATGGAGGCAGCTCCTGTCTGAGAAAAATATTAAGTCTGATTCTGAACTCCCCTTGATTCTTTTGGATTGGTAAGTGACAATTAACATTGATCGTTTAATGAAACATATCGTCATTGTTAATAATGACAACGTGAACTGTAATGTTTGGGGATAAACTTTCCAGACAGCATGTTGTGACTGTTGCGTCAGCAGTGACTGTGTTGTTTCTAAAATGGTGCTAAGTAAGCTCCAATGCAGCACTGAACTGTGGAGTTTCAGTACTGCTTGAAATGAGCACATTCTTGCTCACAGATGACTGTAAACTGTGGTTGTATGGACCGATTGATGCAAGCTAGAAAAATTTGCTCAGTTCACTGTAGCCTTGCAAATTTGCATTACTGTTATGACATGAGACAAAATTCGAAGCTTGGAAACTTCATTGTAACTCCCCTATAAAATATTTGTATGTATTTTGCAACACTGCCCACAATAGCGCTGGAGCAAGCAGGATTTTACAAATGACACTTTTAAAATACCAGAAGCTACAATAATGGATTATTTTCAACAAAGGTAATCAGGATTAGCAAAGATCCTTCTGTACATCAGATACTAACAGCCATTTAAAACCCTCAAGTCCATCCTGCCCTGCATATGTGTCACTCAGTATGAATGAAAAGTTAGCCACTGTAACTCCAGTAGAAGTGCCTACATATTTTTCAGTTTGACTGTAATGTGCTTATAGAAGGTTGTCCTGAACAAGAAAAATGTAATGTAAATATAGCAGGAAAATTTCCTGTAAAAGTAGTCAGATGGAAAATGCTCTCGCCTTTATCTCCATTAACAACGAGGCACTTAGCAGGCTCATGAATCATGTCTGTACCCAAGGGAGCTTTACTTTAAGCCACCCCAGTCCTGCTCAAAACTGAAGCACGCATGCACACACACCCTAACGCACCCACATTCACATCCATACCTATGGCCTAACACACACACACACACACACACATCATTAGGCAGTCCACACAAATATATAAAGTAAGTCCCAGACATATCCGGGAGTAACAATTGATGTTTCAATCTAGCCTACCGATAAAAGCTGTTAGAGAGCATTAGCAAACATTATGAGAATTCAGAGGACATGATACCATTGCCTGTTAATGGCCCAGCTATACAATCAGCATTCACAAACCAAACAGGAAGAAAACATTGTGTGACGGCCTATGAGTGTTTGTGTAAGGGTGAAATAGAGACAGAAAGGCAGAAGATTGTTTGTGTGTGTGTGTGTGTGTGTGTATTTGTTGCAAGGTAGCACAAATCAATCCCCACCAACTGTCCTGTGCAGGAAATCAAGGGAAATTTGAGCCGTGCTGATTGCTGTAAAACTGTTTGGCTGGCTGCTCTTGACTTTTAATAGAGACAGTCTCTTGCTCTCCTCTGCTTTTTCCCTCTTTTCTATCCACCAGTATTGCGTACTGTTTTTTATTCGCATGGTCCATGATTCCCTTTTCACTGTCACTTACATGCATGTGCCCTTAATCAAACACCAGTAGACTCTAGTGGACTGTAATGATCATCTTCTGTGCTCAGTGTGGATCCATAGCTTGTATGAGCCATATATCAATAGTAAATGTGGTAATGAATCTTCATTGAATGTAATGTGAGAAGGAATCTCGAGACAAATACAAAGCTCCATTAACTACTTTGTCTAAACTGTACACCATGACTCTATGTCTTTATGAGACTCTGTAGTCTAAAATGCATCTTCCTCCTGCTCGGTATATGTGCGTGTAGATCCCTGATTTAGATCACAAGAGTTAGATGCTGCATCAGTAACTTTCTCTCTTCTCTTTCCCTCCATCTCTCTTTGTCTTTCCCTTTTGCCTTCTACTATGGATGTCAGATGGCCTCATTCTAGAGGATAATAAGCACTCAGTGGAGAGGCTCTTACTGCCTTCACACATACACAGTGAACAAAGCATACATGTACAGCATGCACACACACCAACAGACAGAGGCATATGCACACATACACACGCACACACACTCAGTGGAACATTAGCTAAATTAGAACAAGGAGACATGCAGATGGTGCTCATTAAGGTCTGCTGCCTGTCACTGATATCTCACACCAGCCTAAAGAAAGCGAAAAATAGCATCAACCTCCCAACCCCCTTCCCCTTAACACCCCACTTCACTGTCTTCACAGATGAGGTGATGGGATGTGGCGTCATTCACAGGATCCATTGACAGTTCTTTTTTTTAAATCTGTTATGGTAAATAGAGAGATATGATGAGCCAAAATAAAATTTAAATAGCCTAAGTCAGCGCTTATCTAACACAGAGTAACACAAAAACGTATGAATGACATAGATTCATAAGTCTTGTCAGCAGATCACCATTAGCTTTTTCACTCCCTTTACTTCAGTCTTGACATCCCATCGCACAACACAGAACATTTAGAAGACTCACACTGGCTCCAGTATATCCAATCTGCTCAACTTGGATGATAAGACAAGAATTTTCTCACTTCAATGACTCACATGTCCTTACACAACACAGTCATACACCTTTCCAGACTATGCAAAAACCTGCAAGGTCCCAGGTTGCAGTTCCAAAGGATGTGTTGCAACGCTACAGTATGTCTGATGTTTAAACATACAGTAGGAGGTTCATCTATTGGCCAGTAATGAGATGTATAAATAAATGAGAACTGCGCCAAAAGGCGATGGATTGAAGGTTGTTATGTAATGTGTGGAAACCAATGACAAGTTCTAACAACCAACAGTAATCCGCTGTTTAACAGTTAGCGTGTGTGGTGTGAGTGTGTGCTACCTACCTTCGCAGGAGAGGCCGTGAGACGTGACCCCAGACAAGCTATCTTTACAGACGTTGCAAAAGGTGGGCCGTGCATGGGAGCAGGCATACCAGTTGTGCATCCCTGAGAAATGTTCCACATTAAACTGTGCCGTCTGACAAAGGAGAGGTTAAAACAGGTTGGCAGCACTGAGATGATAGTCACAGCAAAGCAAGCACATGAGAATAAAATATAATGTGACACATCAATGACTGCATATCACTGTTACTGGCTGTAGCATTCCAATCACAAGCAGCAAATTTTTTTAACATGGAAAAAAAAAAAACAGAAAGAGGTAAACTGTTTGTCCACCTGCTCTCCAGCAGCAAGACACAAATCAATCCCTTTTCAGATTAAGCTTATTCATTTTGTATGTGTTAGCTTGCCCAAATACATATAATTCACTACAGACCCTTTAAGAGCCTCATGACACTTAGTGCAAAACTGTCCAGCTTAAGGTAAGAACACAGTGCAGCATACTACATCAGGACTCAACTAGCGTACAGTCAGAAGGTCCCTCTGCTGCTTCAGGATTTTCTAAAAGTCATACATGTTCAGAAAAATTGGACGCTTTTATACACAGTGTATGGACAGAGCCCATAATGGAGGCGCTAATGTGAGTACTGTGCGAGTGTGGGCGTTGCATCTGCACCAGTCGAAGCAGCCGTGAATACAGTTTGTGTTTCATAAGGCGAACTGTAACAGGTGCTTATAAAACTGGGACGCTCAGATTCCTACAGTGCTACATCGGACAACATGGTCATTAAAATGCTGTCGTGTTGACATCCTTGCACGGTTCTGTGTGCATTCGTTTGCACACACGTGTGTCTACCCCGTGGTGTGTGAGCTCTTGGGGTGCTGCTGCACTGCAGTGCAGTAAGGGGGTGAGGGATGGGGTCTTATATAAGAACCCTCTCCCAAATCAAAGCCATTAAAATGCAGCACTGCTTTCTTCCTGCTCTCCCCTTCTCCCGGTGCCGGCCACAACCCATTACTGCCAACACAAAGCCCAGATTTGTACTCCTGTCACATCTTTCACTCAAGGTGGAATAAAGTGGCCTGTTTGATGCAAAATATGACCATTAAGTCAATAGTCATGCTGTTGGACTTTTCTTCTGCATTTTTTAAGTAGTAGGTGACTGGACAGCAAACACAATGGCTCCCTGTTCACATGCTATCAAGTGAGTCATAGGAGGTAAACCAATCAGGCTGCTGTGGAATCAGAAGTGATCTGCGAGGGCTGCTTCACGTCTGTTTTTTGTTTGTAAGTATCGTAGACAATTCACAGTTTTGATACAGATAACAATGAGAGATTCCTTCACTCATCTCCCACTGTAGAGTTGTGCACCTGTGACTTAACATGTGCATCCATTCATGCCTATCTGTTTTCACTGGTGCTTTAAGGTTCTTAATCTAAACACAAGGGCAGCACTTTAGCATCAACAACTTTACAGCTGCACCTCCCCTGGTGCCTTCTAGATATTGTATATTATGCCCCACCGCATGCAACTTTCACTCCCACTGCACTTTACAGCATGGACACTTTTTGGAGTAACCAGTTCATACAATTAGGATACAGGCACTTATAGAAATTTACAAGTTCATCCTCAAATGGACTTTCAGGTTATACTAGCAACCTCACTGTCAAAATCGGTAAAAAGGGAGAATACGCCATAATCACACATCTATTGCTCCTATGACACTGATCCTTAACACTACCCATCTCTGTCCTCAGTTTCTTCACCCCCCCCCCATCAACACGCACAAACCGGCATGAATCTGTCTATGAAGTGATTCAGAGAGGGATTCTTACCTCGTAATGCTCTCTGGACTGGACAGACTTCAGCGAACTGATCCAGTCCTCCATCTCTTTCCTGTTCTCGGCACAGAGGATGAGTCTACGGAACGGAGTGATCACCTGGAAGTAGAGGAAGAGGGAGAAGATGGATGTTTTCTCCGGTAAGTGAGTGAGACAGACACTGTGGCTGAAAGGATTGAGAATTTTCTTCAGTGCTGTCCTCCTCAACCTGCAGTGCCACTGAGCAGAGAGAGCGCCTGGCTCTGTCTATAAGGCAGAATAAGGATGAGAAGCCCCCCTCCTCCCTCTCTCTCCCTCACTCTCTCTCACTCTCTCTCTCTCATTAATTCTAGCTCACTGATTTCCTAACACCTTTTGGAGTTAGTCTTTTCCTTTGCACCAGCATTTTCTTTCTCTTAACCCTCTCTTACTCTTGCTCTTAGCTCTTCATGTTGCTTTGAGGCAGATATGTGCTGACAGGCAAAGCGCTTCAGTAAAGGCTAAGAGCTTCTCTCCCCCATTGCCTCCTCCCCTCTCATCCTCTCTCTGTGTGAGTGTGTATGTGTATTTAAAGGATAGTCTGCCTGTAATTAACCCTACAGACATACAGCACCCTTTCAACACCCCATCACTTATTTATGCTCCTTCATTTCTTCTTTCTCTCCATCTTTCTCTCTCTCTCAACATGTCCTTATGTTGTTCGTATTCAGCTTAAAGGCAGAGGAGGACTCGCACTGTTCTCACACAGTGCAGGCACTATCTCACTTATTGATATTCATGTATTAGCAGTGCTGCTAATGCTCCTTTTGCTATGAATGGTATTTATGATTGGTAACCTGCACAAGGCTTTAATTAAACACTTGACACACAGGTGTCCACTTCTCTGTGTCCTCTGCATTTGAAGAAGCCTAGCTCAGCACGGTTTATTGTTACTGTTGTACGATCTGAGACTGCTCCAGGGCTGCAAAAAAACAATCTTCCCATTTCATTTAATTCCTCAATGTAATGCATTTTAACAGTACATATTTCCTTTTAAATATGTTGTTTGTCCAAGTTTTATGTCACCACAATTTTACAGTTTAGTGGGTTTTTAACAAAATGAATTGTTGTAAATCAGATTATTCAGCTCTGATCCAGGAGCACAAATTAAAAGGGTAAACTTACTCAAAGAGAATATACTTTTGGAATTGCAGACTTTCCTTAATATTGTTGAAGAACTGTCAGCTAAATGGCATAATGCCATCAGCTTAAAAAAGGGTCAAGCTTTTTAAAGATTTTAAATAGTTTTGGAAAGTTTGCTACGAATAGTAATCCATTAGGCTTCTTTAATACAAAATCTATTGGCAGCTTTAAACATATTGCACTTCAATGGAGCAGCTGTCAAACGTACATACTGAAGAACAGGGAAAAGGAAATAGAAAGGGAAAAAAACAAGTCAAAAGGCTGCTGTAGTGTGGCTCTGTTGTCTGGTGTTGTTGTAGAGCTCTAAATTCATCTTATGAGAATCTGTTATTTTACTTCAATATGTCTTACTGCTGTCACTGAATTTTTTTACTATACAAATCCACAAACGCTTTAGTGGATAAAGGCAATGAAAGGAACACTGAGGTAGTGCAGTGATGAATACAACCTTTAAAATCATGTAGGCATTACAGTAATTTGCAAGACCTGGATTGGATTTATTTGCATCCACTGAATATGATATTTGAATATGATCATTATGAATTTACACAATTATTTTTCAATGAAAATGTTAATAAATTATAAGGTAATGAATCTCATGTTCTTGTATGTTTACGGTCAGTATCTCTGTTTCTGGACACAGTTTGTTGTCATTCTAACTCTTCTACAAAGTGCTCATAGATTTTTCTACAGACAATGCTCGGACTCAGTCTTTGACATAATCTGAAGCCATACAATCAGCTGCAGAGGAGGTTTCTCTTATTCTTGAATTACACCCGCTTTGGCAGTATTTGGATAAATATTATAACTGTGCAATCTGCACAACCTGTGACTAGACAAAGAAAAAATGGAGTGAAACAATGAAAACAGGGAAGGGGATTGTATTCTCCTTCCCATAAATGACTGAGGTTTTTAGAGAGGTTCCACTCTCCTCCACATCTCTTTGTTTTTCTGTCCAATGGCCTGTTTAGACTAGCAGCCCCTGAGGCTTTTACAATGTGTGCAAAATAGCAGCAGCAGGTGTATGACAAACACCCACATCACTGCGTGCGCATGTGAGTGCCTCATGTGGCACGCACAGGTGAAAGTGTATGTTGAGGTGATCAGGATACATTTGACATGAGCGTTCTTTCTTTTTGAAAGCTAATCATCATGTTCACAACCACATGTTGCCAACTGACAAAACTGCAGTGGAACATCACATATCTACATAATATACATTATAAAATGGATAAAAGATAAAAGTGTCTTACATGTTAATACAGAACTGTCTTTGCAAACATTTATATCACTACATGTCCTATATAAAGCTGGATTACTATGTATAATTAAGGTAGTATAGATATAAAATATATATATAGTTGGATTAAGTTTTGTCCTCTCAGCCCCTGCCTCCAAACATGCAGCTAGTGAGAGACAAGGTGGAGCACGCTGTCAGTCATTTTCGAAGGAAACCTGTTACATAAAGAGGCACCAGCATCAAAGGTGTGACATGACCTCTACAAAGCTGAGAAAATCTGATGACACTGTAAAATAACATCCAACAAAGTGAAAGATATACAGCATTTTGACTCCCAATCACCCAGTCCTACAGCTATATGTGTGAATGCACATAAGACAGAGCAGGGTTACATGAAATTGGACTGTTAACACAGCTAATGCAACAACTCTCTCCTAGGTCAGTACCATTAAGACCTTTTGCTAGCGGGCTGCAAGAATTCCTGTGTCAAAGTTTTCTTACACCCTTGCTCCTATGTGCAGATGCACAGATCAAATCCATATCCAATGAAATGAACTACTTTTAGTCTAAACTTCTAACATTCGTATATCATTTTTATTAATAAATGTTATTATAACATAGTTATAGTTTTTTTTTAATTTAATGACGCCCCATTTTGCCAGTAATAATAGAATCTGACCACATGATGCAAATGTAAGTGGCATGGTTTGCCTTTAATTTGGATCAAATTAAGTTTGCAAAAAGCACGTATAAGCTAACATTAGCCACAGTCATCCTTCAAAAGCAGTTTCCAGCTCAAACAGAGCTACTGTCCCTTTACTCACTTTCCATGCAAGAAATGTCAAATTCAGTTTCTTGAAAGGTATTCTTTTCAAATTCACTATCTTATCTCAGATGGCACAAAATTGCTTAACTGACTATGCATCATAGTTTCAAATGCAGCAGTTCAAAGGCATTTTAACAATCAAACTAACCTTATAATAGGTCAAGGTAAAATATTCGTTACTGATGGTACATGCCAAAGACAAAACAAACAGATTTTAGGGGCAAAAGCAAGCTGCAAGCTTGGAGCACCCACCTGGCAACCAGTTCCCTGATCAATCCCCTGAATCACTCCTGTAATTAATCTGTCCCAAGACCTTTAATCAATACCTGGTTATGTCTGGGTACTGAACACCATGTACGGAGCAAAAGGACTGCTTAAACATCATCTCACCATACTGTAAACTGTGTTTTTATTTGATTATTGTCCTTATATTAATATTTTACATATAAAAGTAATAGAATTCTAACAGCTCCCAAGTTGCGAAAGTGTGTTGTGAGAAAGGTTCATCAGATATTTATGACTCTTTGGTTTGCAGTTCATTTTAAAATCCCACCCAATGAGCTGTTTGCATCCTGCATGTACAGCCAGTAAATCTGCCATGCCCCCTTTCTTCTCTCTCCTCTTGTTAACTCTCTCTCTCTCCTCAGAGAACATCATGTTTTCCTCAGCTGTTATTCACAACAGACACATTTCACTACTGCAGTGGTGTGAATGCGCATGCACATGGCAAACTGATCCCTCTGGACATAGATCATCCTGTGTCTCTGCTGGTGCACTGTGTCCGGTCTGTGTGTGTGTGTGTGTGTGTGTGGTGTGCGCTTTGTGTCTGGAAAGAGGTAGTGATAAGATTGGTTGCCAGGGGAAACAGGAACGGCTGTTTCCAAAAATGGCTCAAGGCATCCCTAAAGTGTGGAAAACCTCTCTCGATGACTGACCTTCACAGCTGAGTTTCAGATGTGTGTGCTTCTGTTATGACGAGTGAAAACATGAAGAGGGACTTTGATCATTATCTACATTTCTAAGTGACTAGAAAACACATAATCACCCCTACAAGCCTCATTGTCATTTTTGGCAACACCCAAACAAGCTATTAATGAGACACACAGTTCACACACCTCTTGAAGTTGTAAATTGTGAAATAAACACATTTACACTGGGACCTTCAGCCCAGTAGAAAAGGAGTCAGAGCCGTCACAGCTGCTAACTTTCTACAACACACATGTACCACATGTATCGTCATCTTTTGCAGCTTTGTGTCAACAGTTGATATTCACTACAAACAAGACAGAACACTGATGTGCTACTGATGCAAGTGCATGATGCAAAGCTCTTAATTTCCTTCAGATTTATTTCATGGCTTTAAAGTGGACAGTAAAAAGCGAGCCAATCCAATAACCATGAGTGAGTCAGTGAAAGAGGCGGTGCATCCCTGCAGAGGCTAGAATGAGTTGAGGGTGTGGGTTGGGCTGAGCTCCCCCTCACGTGGACTTCAAGGTGCTCTCTCACTGCACGACAGCGACACGGCTTCATCATATATTCACACAGACACCTTTTCTATATGCACAAGTAAAACAACGCTAGAGCACAAGATGTGAACCAAGAATGAATGAGCAGGCCACATACACACGTTCACACATTTTTTTGTCAATGCAAATCAAAACAAATGCATGCAAACAGAAACATTTACAATCTGTTACATTCAAGTTTGTTATCTGCCTTATTACTGACAACTTAAAAACATGCTTAATCTGTTGCATCTTTTTTATTTTTAGGTAACATATTATATTTTATCATTCCTGTTAAACATATATTTACACGTTTGGTAGAATTGTCACTGCTGATAAATTTAGAAAAACATTTTTAGAGTAATCATTCCCTTCTTTAACGTTATTCAGTTTAAGTGACAGTATTATTGATAGGTCCTTGGTTTCCCGTCTGTCCAAATACAGACATGCACGTTACACCGGCTGAGCAGACATCTGCAGAGCTCCGAACTGAATACATAAATAGCTAAAGATCTTAGCACTGGCACGAGTCAGTCACACTTTTAACCATCCAACCGAGTAGCACCAACCTGCACAGAGGTTGCCAGCAGCATCACTCATCATCGGAGGACCGACTGACACAGAAGGACGGATCAGAATGGAGACCAAACAGATAGACAGAGACAGCTAGACAGACACACAGACAGAGAGCGGTAATTACTCTGTACTGACAGAGAGAAGCCTTGCCAAGCATCCTCTGCAGTGGTGGGACTCCTCTCTCTCTCTCTCTCTCTCTCTCTCTTCCTCTCTCTCTCTCTCTCTCTCTCTCTCTCTCGGCGTGCGTGA
>JAPZDY010000005.1:2393428-2405956 GCA_029783645.1 Ctenochaetus hawaiiensis | reverse complement strand
TACCTGTACCAACCTGTCACATCATATGCTACACCAGCTACCTGTGAAAGGTCGTGAGAGGGGCAGCTTACATAAAGAGCGTAAACCCTGGACAGGCAGCCAGACACCTATGAACATTTGAAAGCTGCACACTAAGACCTGCATATCTTTGGACTGTGGGAGGAAGTGAGAGTACCCAGAGGAACACATAGGCACCAGAAACATGTAAACTGCTACCAGAACCTTCTTGCCATTAAGTGACAGAGTTCATCGCTGCAAAATTGTCACCCTATAGTCACCTCACTTATATTCAAGTTTAACTTTTAAATGTATGATTATGTGGCAAATTTTCAGCTTAACAGTAGTTTAAGTACGAAAGGAAGAAGTGAATGTTTGTTTTTTCAATAGGAGGTACAAAAAACTGAGACAGCAAATACCACAACACTTTGAGGATAGTCTAATCTACCCTATTCTGCCTTTTTTCCAGTTCTCTTCTGCAAAACAAATAATAATATATCCTAAAAGAATCAAATCAGTCTGGAGATGATCTTATACTTAATTCAACATTATTTACCCAAAAATCAATTGTTCTTCCCATGTATGTTACTCACACAGCATCACCTCTTTCAATAAACAGAAAAAAATGGAAAAATAACGAATAGCGCCTTCATTGCCTCATCCCAACATCATTTCAATCAGCATCAGTGTGGATCATGCTATGTCAACTCTGCAGCTTTCCCTGTCCTTTGTGCAGCAGCACCAGTAGCAGGCTCCAGCACACCATTAGCTCTGCTTTCAATCTCACGGCTACAGTATTAGTCACAAATTTATAAGCTCTCTTCAGCTGCAAGAGCACACCCTGAAAAGACAGAGAGGGGGCTGAGAGTAGAGATGACAGAGGAGAAGAAGCTATCAAAAAGAACATTTCTTAACCTTGCATATTGTAGTAATATGTAGGTTGATTTTTCCAGATATTTCTTGTTTATTGTAATTAACTTTTTGATGGTTAAAATGCATTTATACCAATATAGGTCACTGCAGTCATTACATCAGAAAGGAAGGACAAAGACTGTCCACATGATAGAGTATCAAATTCTCTCCTTGTGAGGTCTGACAAGAGAGATCTCAGCACAACAGACTGGAAATGATACCTAACATCTCATCTTTGCTTCAAGCAATTGTTAAACAACAACTATTCACACCTGCCAATATCTTGCTCCACCATCATGCGTTTATAGGTGGCTAACAACAATAGATTCCCATCGGTGAGATAAGTAGAAAAGTTAGCTTCGAATGGCTATACTGATTTGAGAGAAAGACACAGACACAGAGGATAGCCCAGTGTTATCACTTCATGTCTACCAGGAGTCAGAACTTTCACTGCAAATAGTATCTGTCTCAATTAATCATAAATGTGTCAAAATGTGTTTTTTTTCTTAAATATTCATTTTTGCAAAAAAAAGTGTGAGATGATGTGATGTTGTGATATTAAACCAGAACGGCAGTGATATTAGTAAAATTCCACTTCACTTTGTGTTAATAACAACTACAACCAGCCCCCACTGGCAGTTTTTATATGACCTCTTATATGAGTTCCCCACACTTTCTGTTTTTTCCTCTCTCATTCCTTATCTGCTTTAATTGATTAACATTCTTCTGGAATTGGAACTAAACAGAACACAGAGATGGGCCTTTTGAGGAGATCAGTGCACGAAACTTTCACTAGCATACGTGCTTATTTAACCAACCCAGCAACTTACAGACAACACAGCCACAGAGCCAGCCAATGGGGGAGGAAAGATGTGGTTGTCTGTGGCAACCGAAGAACCACAGAGACAGTGGACCAAGGAGGGATGGACACACAGACAATTTACACATGCATACACATGCATGTGTATGCTTGCACACATACAAACACACACCCACATAAGCACATGCACACACACACACACACACACACGGTTCAGAGCTAAGCAAACAACTCAGTGGAACAACACTCAGTGAGTCAGGACCTGCATGATCCATTAGTAACTCTCAGCATACACACACTGTCACAAAAAAAACACACTGACCCACATGACAACAACTCCAAGATCTTTGTAAGCACAATGTCAACATGTTAAGCACACTGATACAATTACAGAAGAAGTGCTTTATATTATTATGACAGCAGAATGAACTAATTCTAGTGTAATATGTAGCCTGATGTACACTGTTTGTCAGAACAGATTAAGTCTAATTGGGCTCTCTGCCAGCCAATGCAATTAACACCCTTTCAGTTTATGCACATTGCTGCAGTCAGAGTGTACTTCATGACTCTTGTCAACCTGACTTTCATACACTTTTGAAACTCCTGCCTTGAATTCAGTCAGAGGCAACAGGTTGAGAATTACTGCCTGCATGGAAAAATCCGTTTACAATATAAACTCTTCAGGAAGTCTCACAAAATATCAGCTGATTCGAGGCATTCACGGACCCTTGTTGACACTAAGATTATTTTAGGATCTTTTACACTTGGTAATAATTGAAAACAACATAAAAATAGATTAACTATCAAATGAAAAGAAAATTAATTTGTTACAATTGATGGTCATGTATTTTTTTAAGTTTAAGTAGCAAGTGTTTGCAGGTTGTGACTTGTCAAAAGCAGGGATTTGATGCTTTAAGATTACACCACACTAAATTGAATAACATATTTTCTGACCAACTTTGGTAAGAAAAAAAGAACAGTTACAAGGTTTGTGTAACTTCTGATGACCATTTTCCTTATTTAATCATTTTAAACAAAACTGTTTATAAATTTATTGGAAAAAAATAAATTACTAAATTATGGAGAATGAATACAATGCAAGATGCATCCATGCAAAATATCCTCTAGGTAGCACTACACTCACTGGTGGAACTTGCATGAGAAAGGTGTGACAAGACTCCAATATCCCAATGTTAAATGAATAATGTAGGTTGGGTGGAATGCAGCGGTCAATAATTAAGTGGATCCATTGGTGTGGGAGGACAACACTCATTTACAGTGCAAAGATAAGTGAGGTAAGAAAGCTTAGGTGTCAGAGGTGAGAAGCAGCACAGAATCCTCTTACTAAGTTGAGCCTGTGCAACGCAGGATATAATCTTAAAATGTTATTTATTATTTAAGTGTGTTTAAATCTCTCTTGCTTTTATACATTACACTCTGACATGTGAAACTGACTATTCAACCCAGTCACATGAAAAGAGGGGGAAATATAAGTCACACATTTTCTGATTTGGCTTATTGTGATGTGGAGGTTAGAATAAAGGAAATTAGAATATTACAGGAAAGAATGAGTAAGAAACAGATAAAAATCAGTTTATTCAAATTAATCCTCCATAGGTTCACAAGTACATTGTGGGTGGCTGCACTCAAAAATAAAAAAAAATACCAAATTGGTTGTACCTTTACTGAGGTGGTACCACCTTGTACACACCTCAACTTTGAAAGGTCAGAGCATGGTAGTTTTTTAATTTTTAATTTTATTTCATTTTTTATTTTATTTTTAGAACTATTTGGGCTACAGGTGTAATTATAAAGACTGATTAAGACACATCTAAAAAGATAAGGAGCTGAGCTATTAATCGGTCAGCGTTGCCCCTCAGTCTTGTCCTGAATAAGTGTATGTAGCAAAGGAGGAAAGATCTCCAAAACTCGGACATCACTGAATAGCCCAACAGCAGATACGTATGTCCGATTACAAGTAAGACAAATACAGAGCACTAAATTCAAACATTTAACCTAATTAAGTAAAAGAAAGGCGAACTGCCTTACCTTGCTCCTGATCTGTCCTGAAGTGGACACTTTCCGGATCAGTTTCTGTGGGCCTTCCTGCTCTGCTTCGCTGTCAGAAGATTCGTCCGCAGCACCGGAGCCGGCGACGGCCCCCACCACATGGGCATGGATCCCCGCCGCGGACGCAGGCCCTTTCTCCGGCTCCTGTCGAGAGGAGGGACAAAAGCAATCGGGGTTAGCCTTCGCCTGGTCCACCGCTGCCCTTCTCTCCTGAAAGCGAGAGCTGTTCAGTGGTTGAGAAGCGTCTCTCCTCGCTGTCATCTTCCCCTGCCTCTATAATAAAGACGGCTGAGCTTTCTGGAGTATGTGTGGGCTGGTAAACACATAAGGGATGTAGCATGTCGCAGAACAGTGGGGATGGGCTCCACAGCACTTAAGACCCCACAGTCCCAGCTTGATGGTTATGACTCCAACCAGTACGCCCAGTTCAGACTGAAGCAAGAGACCGCCTTGTCCACTCCGTACACCGGTGGACATGTCCGTGGCATGGCAGACCCTAGCGGCTGTTTCACACTAACACTGCCTCTGACGGTGCAACTGAATTAAAGTGAAATCTGACCAACCTAGTTCACCATTTCTTTATTTTTTTTCCTTAAACCAACTTTTATGCTCAAAAGTGCATACTAAGTAGGCGGTACCACCACAAATAAATATCGCACTTAATCAATTAAAATCAGCACTCAGGAGAGGAATCACGACACCGTCGATTATTAAATATCAGGTACGTCGATATTGTAAGGTTGTGTTGCTCAGATTTTGTATTTCCTATTTATTCTACTATGTGAATAGTGATAAAGGGGAAAGGCGCATGCATACGGGAATAAAAGCCAGTGTAAAGGAAGCCTCAGATTGCCGTTTTTGTGTCACCAAAATATAAATAGAACTTTACAGGACATTTTTTCCGGTCTTGTTATTCCAGTCCTAGTCTGAATGAAGCCTTAGTTAACAAAAAAATTCATTTGACATGACAGAGTTAAAATTCATTTCCATGCAGTGGGCAAGACGATAGGACTGAATTCCACAAGGAAATGGGCAGGGTCTACAATATCTGTAACATAAAAATCTCCCCTCGAATTTTTTCCTGTAATTTTATCATCTTTCATCTGAGAGTATACTTGTCAATTTAGAATCATTTATGTAGCTCACAGTTTACTTTAAAATGTCAATGCTTTTTGACTTTGTTTAACCAAAGCCAGCACAAAGAAATCAAAACGTCCTACACCAAAGTCAAACGGGCTCTAGAACGACAGTCCACCACAACATTCACGGCAAATAGACGGGAATATGCGCTATACGGACACGAGCCGTTAAAGAAACCCAAACACCTCCGAAGGGTCACTGCAAACTCGTTAGATCAACACTAGTAATATCAGTAGTAGTGGGTCTAATTGCATTCGTTTTGCAGAGGAACGTGAGCAGGCTCGTAGTGAAATGAGAAACGGAGTGATAAAAAGTCTCCAGTGTTGAATTTTACTAACCAGTTCCTCCCAAGCAGGGCTGCGCGTGTAATGGTAGACATCCTCCATAATCCCAGACCTCACAGTTCGCTCCGGAAAAAAAAGAACCGAATCAGGGAACAGTGGAGGGATTCACAACCTAACCGCCCTTACTCCACTCATATGCGCACTGAATTGAAGAGATTTACGTTGCCTTGTCTCTCTTCTATCACAACCACTCTCCTCCAGCCTGCTCTTTTCCCTCTGTTTGCCTCTTGCGAGGGCCGACCCTATCAACACTCCACGTGATAAATGTCAAACCCGCAAACGAGCGCGGCACAGCACTGTTTGTAATGGATCAACGGGGATCACGTGCACACAACTGGAGTTCTTCAGCTGGAGCGCGTGAAGGCTGAGCGTTACTGAATTTAAACAACGCGACCGAAGCTGGTTTCCTCTTTGTTTTAGGACCATGGAGTTTCCACATTTCTCAATTTCATCCGTTCTCGTGTAACTCTGTTCAGTTGCCTCTGATTTTTAGCCAATTTCTCTTCACTGGGCACGTTATATAAAGTGAACGTTGTTTTTTGTTGTTGTTTTTTGTTAAGCTTGTAGCTTAGACACCTATAGCTCAGGTATGTTGGCTGTATAACGTAACTATCGGTATGTAACTTTACAAAAAACTTAAGCAAAGTCTATTTTATTTCAGAGTTGTCCCCTTTTCTCATTTTATAACATTGGGCAATGTTTTGGGTTTTTTGTAATTGTTGTGAAGTAAAAAAAAATAAAAACATAAGTAAAATATAAATTTTGGATTAATGAAAAAATAATATCTCTGTTTTAAAATTAAATTAAACTAAAGCACAATGGAGGTGTTAAAAATGTTTTGCACAAGGACAAACGGGCTACGCCAATGCAATTAAAAGAATATAAATAAGAAGAAAGATTTTTGGATAGACAACTATTTTAGGCATACCATAATGTCTGTGAATGTGAAAAACACCCGCAAACGGAGGGATGATTTTATCTTATTCTTAGGCCTACACTAAGGTCAGTTACACAAACAGACACAACTGTGCAAACACAAAATACATAGACGAATTGTGTAAATATAACCAACACAAGCTACTTAAATACTCTTACTACTGTTAATTCTAAACACCGCCATTATTTTTTAACGAAAAACTGAAAGGCTCTCAGACAGAGAAGCACGGCTATTACTTAAAGAAAGTATAAAAATCCAAAGGAAGGCCTTCTGTCAACATTTGTTTAATCCTTTATTGACAAAAAACAGCACGGGCAACTTACTGCCGGTCTGCGATGTAATGTTAAAATTAAGTCGGAACTATCGGAACATTTTTTAAAAAATGAAACCACTTCGGAAGGTTTGAGTTCCGGACCCATGTGTCCCTCTTTTATTATCTTCCGACTCCCGCAAAATGAGCTGACGAATGCAATGAAATGGGAAAAAGGCCGATCAGGACATAGCTGGGAAATTAGCGTTTGTACTTTAATTTTTGTTATGTTTTGGATGTCAACAGCATAGTCTAAATATGCACTCCCAGATATTATGTAGCGGCTCCGCAGCGGCGGTCGTCGCTTCAAGAAGAATGCGAAATATTCTAGGTGCTGTCCTGGGAAGAGAAGGTTGGATTTGGAGAACACATGAGGTCAAACTCATAAACACATCCTCAGGTGATCTATCAATTTGAGTGCAATTTGTACCACAATTGTCACTGCAAGAAAGTAAAAAGGGTGCACGTGCTTGAGCTTGTTTGATACTGCTGAGCTGCAGTCACCACAGCGTCATTTGGTATGTGGTAGTAAATAATATTGATTAGCTCTTATCTGTTAGTCGGTATCTGTTCTACCTTGGGCAGCAGAGAGTGAGCCGCGAAAAATGCTGCTTTTCCAATTACGGGTTGACTTACATTGAAACTCAAGACGTTAAAATTTCAGCTAACGTTAGCTGACTTAGTAGGTAAAAGGTAAAAGCCGGGTGAGGAGTCATGTACAGTTAAAGTCGTACTACCAGGTAGCTCTGGTTTTGGCACTTGCGGTAGCTCACAGTTACTTTAATTTATTGTATTTACCTATGAAATGGTCGGAATGACAATTATCTTTGGGGACATCTGAGTCCAAGAGCAATTTTAAAAAAAGAAGAAGAAGAAGAAGCTGGATATAGACTAAGCCTAACAAACCGGCGCAGGTCGCATGACAACATTTCTTGCTGTTCTGATGACATCTCCAGGGTCAGACTGCTACAAACTTGTGTCGTAAGCTGCACAGAAGTGTTGCAATTCTTGGTTTGTCCAACAAAGATGGCAGCCTCAAGTGTCATCTCTCCTCGTTGTTTTCAAGGAGACATCACTGATTAGTTAAAGTTGTACATCAGGCCACAGCTTTTTGTCTATAAGAAGTGATATTTTTACATATCATTTTTTTTATAAGACATAATATACAATATTTACCTGGATTGCATTAAATGACCAAGCTTATGTTACTTCCATTGGTTTCATGGCAACAAGCGGTTTGTTTGGTGGCCTTTTTCACAGCAAACATTTGACTTATCCAAGCCGGAAAAGAACAGGTGGTAACACTATTATTAACACTGGCTCCATCCAAGTATTCCTGTTAGTTATGAAAGTGTGTGTGTTAGCCAACTTTACCAGCACCCTAAAAATGAAGAAGCTGAATGGGATCCAGTAATCTTTTATTTTATTTTATACACTTTATTGTAGATTAGAGAATTAAAAGACTCCTGGGAAAATTCTGAACCCTATGTATTACAGGTGGAAGTTTTTTTTTCTGAAAACCTCAAGTTTTCTTCTTTTTAAGAGGGACAGACACTTGCTCGAAAGTCTTAAATCTAAAAATTATGGTACACAAGAGGTACATATCATTATTCACAGTATCAGGTAAAGATATTATGGTTCCCAACATTGTTACATTTTTGCTGTGTCAAAGGTATCTGGCTAAAAAGTAAAAAAAAAAAAAATAGTAAAAACTTATACTGTCCTGTCCTGATTATTTTCTGTGAAGGCCCTCTCATGTGTGGTTGCACTAATTTTTGCAGGTGGCACAGTGAAGATTGGAGAGATATCTTACACACTAAAAAAGCCCCGGAACCCAGAACTTGTTCCTGTTCAGCACAGTATGTAGTTCTCGCTCTTTATGCAAGTATTTAGAGATTTCTTTACAGAGAAACAAGAGGAAGATTGGGTGTGATTATGTCAAATTTACTAAATGCTTATTTTGTTTGTGTGAGCTAGTTTCAGAGTCCCTGCCCCAGACAGTGGCTCAGCATCTACGTTGGATCATGCAGAAAGATCTCTTGGGTCAGGATGTGTTCCTCATTGGTCCCCCAGGACCACTGAGACGATCCATAGCTATGCAGTACCTTGTGAGTACACACATGTACACACAGTAAATGCGAAATTCTTAAAATTTTTGAATGAGGCAAAAACCCACTGAAATGCTGGTCATATTGTATAAGTTATATGTCGACCATTGTAGATATTTCCATTGTTCCTTCTAGAAATGTACTTTTTTCATGACTTTTGAGACAATGTTCAACCCGTAATTTAGATTTTAACTTTTTTTCACAACTGGACCCTTAAAATATGTTAATTTATTGTTTTAGTTCACAACATTAATTGCAGAATTCTCCCTTATTTATCACACAACAAAAGCCTAAAACTTTCCATAAGTTTCTGAAATGCTGTGTGAAGCCAACTTTTTTCCTTGTTATTGACCAGGAGCTGACGAAACGTGAAGTGGAGTATGTTGCTCTGTCCCGGGACACAACAGAGACTGACCTGAAACAGAGGAGAGAGATCCGCTCAGGGACGGCCTTCTACATAGACCAGGTAAGTTCACTCTGGGCTTTTGGTTTCTTTGTTTTTTTTCCAAAGATGTGATAAAAGTAGAGAAGAAAAAAATTAAGGAACTCAATCTTAGATTGAGTTTATGTCAAAAAGAGTAGCAAAAATCTCTCCCTGTTTTGCTAATGTTTTACGCAGCATCCAGCTTTTTTGGAATCAGGGTTTTACACTTATGAACGAGCAGTTTTTGAAATTGAACCAAGTTTGTATTAATTCAGCTTTTCTGGATTAAAAATGTGTTTTTGCTCATTAGCCAACTACATTTTTACCACAGTAACTTTTGAAAGTGATTGTTATGTGTCCTCATTTCATGAAAGAGTGAGAATAGGGAGGGTGGGTTGAAGGTGTCTGCTTTGGTGTTTACAGAAAAATGTTACAGAAAAAATGGAATAGAATTAACAACAAGATTAATCCTTCACAGATAGATAACAACAATGGCTCATTTCAGTTTTGGTGTCTTGAGATACTGTGAATAAGGGATGTAGTGCTATTTTTAATAGTGCCAGAGCCCGTCTATGATGCACACACACGTGCATGTAACGATTAGCATGTGGCTCCTTCCAAAGGTTGTGTGGTTGCACAAATTCAATAAAACTATGGACACAGTGTGAAAGGCTGGTCTGTTCAGAAGAGTATCAGTGCTGCTAATCAGTTCATAAAACTCTTTTATGAGAAGAAATGGTTATTGTCCTCTATAAGACCCATTTGTTTGTTTTTGTTTTCGGTGAACCTCCAAACACTAGAGGCAGTATAGGGATTTTATTTTGGAGCAAAAGTAATCAATTACAGGTAATACATTGCACTGGTGCTGGCGATACTGGGGATTGAAGACAAGGAGAAGTACAACATTTTTTGAACAAGCAAGAATAAGAATGTATCGTACAAACTGTTTGTTTTTGGAGTTTTTTTTATAAATCACTTTATTTTTAACTTCACAAGTTGGACTTTGGACTTTTTTCTGTTTGTGTGCGTCGAACTGTGCAAAACAATCCTTCATGCTAGTTAGCTAGATAGCAAGTAAAAGCAAAACTTTTACATTTTAAGCTGTTCCAACAAAAGGGAGCCTTTGCTGCCTTTTCATATTAACAACAAAATTCACTATGTCACTGTCTACACTCTATGGCTGCTATTTAACAGCTGCCGGCAATTTTTTATGTCGAGTGTTTTCTTTCATGTACTCAGTGCATGAGTTGACTTCATGAAATAGTCAAGCCACCTTAGATGTCAAAATGATGACTGACCACTGTGTTTCTTTAATCAAATCTCTGGCATGATATACTCTCTGTGATGACTGGATTTTAAAGCTCTCAAAAAGTGTAACCAGATTACGCATACTGCAAATATTCTTTTTCCTCACTTGGAAGAAAATGTCCTGGAGTTCTGTTCTGCAGTGCCCTGGTAGCACCGCTCAAATGCTGTCAATCACACTTGATCCTCTTCTTAGATGGGCATGTATGCATGAAAAAGGCACACCCTTAGTAGGGAACCAAGAGAAGAGCAGTCAGAGCAAAACTGACAGATGTGTATACACATGTGTGTGCCTCATTGCGATTGCACAAATTTTTGTTGGTGTCTGTACTTTATACTCCTGAATATTTATTGGTCTCATGGACATATGAACTCATACTTTTTCCACCTGTAACAAATTTCTATGTAACTACCATTCAGTATGTGAAACTCTTTACCTTGAGATTTTTTCAAGGCTTCGTGTAGCCCCACATCCCCAACCCCCACCTATTTATTCTGTGCTCTATTTTCTGTTTTATTATTTTTAAGGACCGAGCCTTAAAGGCAAGACCCTTTAGTTATTGTCTTTTGTTTTTTTCTTGAAATAAAAGAACTTAATACAAATCAAGCATCACAGTAGTCAGGATCTGAAAATAAATAATAAATAGCTGAAAACATACAAAGGACTACTTTGACTAATAGTGAAGCAAGTTATCAACAATCACAAAGTGGAGCTTATCAATAATGTGGGATTTTTGAACGGAAGCATCATGGAATATTAATTAATGTCTCTTATTGTCTCTACTCATCCCTTAAGCACACACACAGAAGGCACACAACACATAGGCACAGTTCCATTCTGTTTCTTTCCATGCCACTTATTGATCAATCAAACTTTATGCAAACATGCACCCCCACACACTGTTGACTCTGAAAGTTACCATGGAGACAAGCCTCTCTCATTACCCAGACTGGTTACTCTCAGGAGTACTTTCTGTTCTACATGCATCTCCATTTATATCTTTTGGGTGCTGTAAAACAGTAATGAAAAAAGACAAAATCCTCATAAACATGTCAATTAAATCCTGCCACTGAGCTTCAAGGAGTCAGCAGTGACAAACGATGATAAGCTGTGATAATTAACTTTTACTCAGTCATGTCATTATCCACAGCTAAATAGCACATTGCTTAATCTGTGTAAAAAATAAATGAATTGCGTAACAGTGTAGATATAAACTCCATGGAAACAGGGTGAAGTTTTCATAATTTGTCCTCACCACATTTAGTCTTCAGACATTTTTTAAAAACCCGGTCTTCTGGAAGAAGAAAGCTTATGGCTAATTAGTTTGACTTTCATATAATTTGACTGAAGTAAAAGTGAGTTCTGTTACTCTAGAGGGTATTTTTATTCTTGAATTGAAGAATGCTATGCTATGAACATGTATATATCTGTGTATATATTTTTTGTCACTCGTGCTGGGAAGTAAGTATACCCTGGTCACTTACTTACATATCTGTCACATACTTACGTATCTCTACTGTCTATGCAATGCTGATACCCTGCATGGCACCTCAGCCATTGCCATTAAGTGGTTTTCTAATTTAATAGTTAGTAATCGAGGTATTTATTGTGTTTCAAGCCAGATTAAGTGTTAGGAGTGCTTTCAGCTGTGTTTTCCATGCAATGGCAACTTTGTGGAAAGTACAGCATCATATATTCTAAAGTGTAAACTGTTTATTTTGATGATTTTGTTAAGTTGCCATACTACTGAGAGCTGTTTATTGATGTGACCTCATAATCAAGCACTGTCTTAAAAATCGTACTTAACAGTGTCAAATATTTATGAAACTAATACTAAATTAATAGGTGCATCATTGTGTTGAGCCAGAAAGCTATAATGAAACACATCCATCGTCATATGCTACATTCAGTACAGAACTGATGGCTGTTTCTGTGTGCATCCTGCACAATGATACTGATTTCCTCTTAAGGAAATTGATTTCTTTTTAAAACCACCAATTCAGCCTCTTTTACAGCTGCTGTGCAGCCATGCTACTGCTGAACCACTCTCATGACACCCAAGTAAGCTTTATAGCATTATGAAAATGGAGCCCAACAGTGAACAAAGCCTTGGCTCCAAAGGCCAAAAAAGAAGGGTGTATATGAGACAGTTATACTTTT
>JAPZDY010000005.1:2352594-2364629 GCA_029783645.1 Ctenochaetus hawaiiensis | reverse complement strand
CATTGATCAAAGAATCACCATAGTGACTGTAGGATACGGAAAATTTATTGAGGCAATATAACTTGTATCTCTAATTATATGACAACCACAATAACTAAGGCTGATTGCAACAGCTTCAGCAGGGGAAAAAAAGCATTTTCTGTGTACATCCAGTGTTGTTGTCAGAGTTCAGAGATGTGTTAGTTTCCAACTAGCATGTCTTATTCCCTTATTCTATTCTCTGTTTTTTTTATATGCTTCTACCTCCCTGCTTTTTTCCTTAATCTCTCTGAAATTTCTCTTTCTATTTTTGCTGTCTTTCTTCTCCATTCTTTTCACATTCTACCCCCCCTTCTTTCTGTATATCCCACCCCACTCCTTCTTTACTTGTTTTGACCACTCCTTAATGACCACTCCTTAATTCCATCCTACATTGCTCTCTTACAACTTCCTCTTGTCTACCTTTTTCCTCCTACATTTCCTTTTTTCCTTTCTCATCTTCTGTTCTACTTTAAATCCCAACAGAAATTCCCTGAGGAGGGTTTGGCCAATGTGGTGCGGAATGTCTTTGACTTTGATTCGTACAACAAAGACATGCGAGAGGTTCTGATCGAAGCACTGCACAAGCATGGGATTCCCATTGGAGCCAAGCCAAGCTCTGTCAAGCTGGCTAAGGAGTAAGGCATCAGTAACACAAAATGCTAGGATAACGCATGTAAACAGACACAGTGAGGGCACATCCATGCATACAAAGTGCTTAACTAACGGACAGACACAGTCTGACAAAGATATGGAGAGCATTCAGAGGGAGGTTAGAGTAAAGTGACTGATAAAACATGGGCATTACTTGACAGCATACCTGCTTACATGGTGAAGTCTCACAAGTGGCACACCTGAGCTAGGCTAAAGTTCTCCCAGTCTGTTTTTACTTTTAATATTATCTGGATGGCCAAAATGCAGCAAATGCTTCTTAGAGCAGGGGAAGTCTACTTACTATAGTTTCTGAGAGAAGGGACACCTGACAGGGATTTGAATGGAGATTTTTTGGTATCAAACCTGAAATCTGTCAGTGTTCAAGTTAATTGTGTGAAAAAAATATTTTACCCCTGAGTTACCATACCCTGCTCTTGTTTAGCAGGGATCATCTATAATCAGTTTTATAAAAGTCTCAGCTTGTAATTTACATCATAATTTTAACAGACAACAGAAACCTTCTGTTTTTGCTGAATTTCAGGGTCATTTGGCATTTATTAATGATTTTTTCCCTTTTTTTGCATTAATATATATATTTTTAATTGAGCTTTTTAAGATTAAAAATGCAGAACTAGCAAATTAATTAAAAATAGAAATTACATTACAATAGTTTCTATTAAAAGTTAGAGAATTGTTCCTCTTCAACCACCTTACTAAAATTTTGCCTTTTGCAGTTTAAAATCTGATGTAAGAGTACTTCAAAATGAAAAATGGTACCCTAAAGTGTTGTTTTCTGATTTTGTCTTTAGCCTGTGACTGCTTTAGACTAGATTTAACCTGAGGCTTTCATGAAGTCTCCTCACTGCGTCCTGAAGGATTAACTTAATGGCTGTCTAGATCATTCAAATTACCTCACATTCCCTAAAAGGGAAAGATTATCCACTACAGTGTCTCATTTTGTACAGCATTGTCTTTTAAATAAAGGAAAATATTTGTTTCTTCTGTCTCCTGTGGTTTTATTTTAACTTACGACATTCTTTAATTCAATTTCATAAGTCTTAAAAACTTTAAAAACTTTAAAAACATAGCAGGGCAGAAACAAGTATTTTCCTTGAACAGAAATATATCTAATTGTATAGATTTTCTGTTCCATTATGTCTGTACTTACGTCATTCAAGCTCAGTTGATCTTTTGTATGTTTTGTGATCTGTTTGTGTTATAAGCTCATCTAAAATAGTTTATATCCTACAACATCTTGTGTACATAAAAGCAAATATTTTGTCCCTTGATTTCCAATTTTGGACATGGAAAACAAGAAATAGTCTCTCTTACGTGTCTCATTGCTTTTCCATTCATAGAAATATTTATGGTAAGGGAATGTCCCGTTTATCCCTTGAATGTCTGTGTTTTGTTACATCTTTCAACCCACCTGCAGTCAATAAGAGTACGGCCAAAATCCAGCTGTGATTCATGGGAAGACCAGTAAACCTCTGGCCAGACACAACCGGCCATGCAAGGACTCACACACACACACACATAAGACTCTTCAACATATTTATTAATTATTACCTTCTAGATTAATTACCTTCTCTAAAGCCAGTGGAATCGATTAAAAGCCCATGTTGTAATGAAAGCAGCTCAAAAAAGAAAACAGTTTCTTGTGGAGTCATGTGGGTCTTTCGTTATATAAATTCATTGAGGCCTATCTTTAGCTAGGGATACAAAGTGGTGACAGTGAATTTCAGATTTTTTTAAAAACAGAAAAACCAAGATCAACATGAGTTCCAATGTGCACTGTCAAAAACATAATCCTCAAAATGACATGGCCTTAATTTGAATAATTACCTACAATTTGATTTCTTTGTGTTGTAAGAATTTACTAGTTTTAAGATGTGACCAGGCAGATGTCACTATGTGACTTTCAATCTCCAGGTTGCCCCTGCCAGAGGTCAAGATGACTGGTTACTGGACAATAAATCAAGGTGGCAACGCTCGCCGCAAGCTGCTCTGTCCTACTGAAACACACTCCATAGACATTAAGGTAAACATGCTTGGAAAACACACCTAGACAGACTTGAAAGTTAACTAGCAACATACACAGCGGTGTGTTCCTCCACATCTCCCATATTTGGTAAAATAGGGAGAGAATCAGTACTTAAATAATAATACACAATAATCATCCATCACCCTCATCCCTTCGATCAGTGTTGAGTTTAAAAGAAGGACATTAAAAATGGCTGAGGTCGGTCTAAAAGTGAGTTTACATAGCAGTCACTATGAAAATATTTCTAGAATGTAATTTGTTTTGAGGAAGTTAACAGTTTTTTTTTGCCAGTTGGTCTTGCTTTGCCACAGTTTGTGTATTTGTGGTGTTTTTTTCTAACCTGTGACTGCTTGGATTATCCTGATCATGTGAATGCATCACTGAGAAGTGGATTATGCTGTAGAAGTAGAGGTTGATAAATATCTGTGGTAATTTATATACTTTTGCCATTCTGTCTTTTATCTTAAGTTAATACTGACCACAGCTGCTATTCTGTTCCAATGAGCAGTCATTCAGCAACATCTCGGACATCAGGGATGTTGGCCCAGAGGGGAATTAAAGTCACAATATAAATTCTTTTGACTATCATACAGTTTCATGTGTATTAGCTTGGCATAACATTTGTTTCTGCTCTTGCAGTAGTTGTAGCTGGTGCAGAAACATTTAACACCAGTGTTACATTCTTACTTTGTGAGTGTGTGTACACTCTGTAACAGTGTGTCATGTTTTTCAGGGCCCTGTGTTTCTGCGTGTTCAGAATTACCCCTGCAACAGACAAGAAAGCAGGGCTTTGAGTTTCAGTGAAGAGAAAGCACACTGGCAGATACCAATGCATGAAGTCAATATCATCTGCGATGTTGCCACCAAAGATGGTACACAGACACACACAAACACTGACAACGATGTGAGGAGTCAGGCCTCGTTCTAACTTTGGGGGTTCAGTAAATGACGTTTATGAAAAAAGGAATCATTTAAGCTGTGGAGTGATAACTTCACTCACATGAAGTGTTCTGTCCTCACTGTGCATTTAAATACAAAGATAGCAGTGAAGTAACACATTTCCAATCAAATGTGAAACCAGAGGGTGTCATTTTACTGCTTAAATTGATTTAGTGCAACAATAAAGGCAAACTAATATGTAAATTAATCAAATTGGCTTTAGTGTATTGTATGTCTAAGTAGTATATTACCAATAAAGGAGGGACATTAAAAGGGTTTTCATTTTTATGTTTTCAAATTGAGAGTCTGTTTACACGTCCTGTGAAATGCTCCTGTAAATGAAAAAAGGCATATTTGAGCCTTTTTGTGGCACAGAATCTAATAAACTGACTCAAGATGTAGAAAGTAAAATATGGTGGACAGGAGTCAGAGAGAAGTAAGCTCTGTGACCCACCCCTCACCTCTGCTGCAGGTAGACCAAGCTATCTGAGGTTGAACAGCATTGTGAATAATGTACACTCTGCGTTTTGACTAGGAAGAGCAATGCATGGAATAAATAAGATAACTCTTAGTCTGTTGCATCAGTCCAGACCTTTTTTTTTAACAGTATGTCATGAGTGGAGTACATTGATAAAGTAATGGTATATTCTGTAGCATGTACAACACAGAAATTAGTCTGTTAAATGCAGACATTTAGTCAGCATAAGCAAAAGAGTACAAATCATAACTTTAGTCAAATCTGTAACAGCAAGCAAAAAGAAAAGCTAAAACTGTGCCATTTGCTACAGGACAGGCCTGGACAGTTAGTATAACAGCTAGCCCAAGCAACACCGCACTAACAACAAAAACCAATAACATTTTACGTCTAATATGTGACAGATTAGTAGTAAGAAACAAAATATAAACACAGAATTGTCCAACAAAGGGGACTGGAGTGTAAGTGAGTACAAGATGCCTGTCAATATGTTCAGTCACAGATCTGTTTGTTGAAGTGCTACAGAATGTGTTAGTAGGGTGTTAATCTGAAATGAGCTGTCAGTGGCAGAAAATGAATAAAATTATACTCAGCTGCTCGTTACATCTTTTACAGTATGTATAATATTTAAGAGAGCTACGACTGAAATAGCTGCATATAGACAGACACATGTAAGATTTTTTGACAGTCTCGCATCAAGCCTCTATCCTTGTTTGGCAGATATCCTCTACGTGGCCACATGCAACCCAGTGTCCCTGTTCTCCATGAAGGAACGTGGGGAGACAATTCAGTGCATGGAGCTATACGATGTCTTCCCCAGGACCATCAGTGGCGTGTGGCAGCCCTTTGTCACCATTGCTCCACTTGGGAATCCTCTGGACGGGCAGTTGGTGCTGCACGAGGAGCAGGTTGGCACACACTCATGACACACACATTCACACAAAGACCTGCTTGTATTACAATATGATCACACTGATTGGATTACAAAATATTCAATTACTTATTAATTACTTAACACCTATCACTGTGATTTTCTGAAAGCCCGTGAGAAAATGTTGCTGTCTCTCAGCAGAGTGAGTGAACAGAATGTTTAACATATTAAAGGTACTCTGGAGTTTATTATACAAAAAAAAAGTTTCAAATTAATTTCACATTAGTTATTTTTATCTTTCAGTGCCCACAAATGATTGTGGTCCAGTCTCTTATGGTCTGATGCTCCTTCTTTACAGAATAGCAAATGCAACATGACAGTTACACACAGTGGTACTGAACTATTTTTTCTGAGGACGACCACAGATTTCTCAAAGATTTAAAATAGCTGTTTACAAGTCTGTTAGAGTTTCTTAAAGTAGTTGGTGGTTAGATTTTTTTTTTTGCTGTTGAACCTTTCTAACCCTGTGAGTACCTGGCCTCTGAGAGCAGGCTGAGAGACAAGAACAATTCATGAAAGCTATTTCACCAGTGAAAACACTTGTGCAGCTGGTGCGTATTCGGCAAGAGGAGGACTTCTATAAATATCACTGTGATGGATCATGTTTCGTCTGTCTAAAAATGAAAGGGGTCCAGACATGCAGTTCATTCACAGTTCATTGGCCTTTTAGGAAAAGCAGGGAAACCACACACAATCAGCACACTTATACACACACACACACACACACACTTACACACACTCACAGGCACAGTTGCTATGAGGCGTTCACGCACAAATGTACACACATACAAACGTGCACACACACACACTAGTGAAAGCATGCAAAAAAAAACTTTATGTTCAAGGACATACAAAAACAAACACAAACAAGTACATACCGTATACAACTAACTCACACACACACAAGCTGAGTTAAACACTCCGGTCTGTCTGAAGACACACGCAGGACAAACACGTGTACTCACACATGTACATACTCCCTCCAAAGGCGGTACATGCCTAAGAATCAGGAAATGGGGTTTGCCTTCTCTGAAGAGCTCAACCAGTCCTCAGCACAGTTGTGTGTGAGGAATGGGAGGCCATAAGGAAACCATTAGTGTGAAACAAGGCAGCCGGGGATGAGGCCAGCTCCCCTGTGGCTCCTTCTCATAAAACTGGGGATGAAGTCGAGTACGTCATAAAGCCCTTCACACAGTTCACCCAGTACACATCCTACAAAAACACAAACACACACATACATTAACACACGCTGACATATACTTTGCTCATCTGATATATCTGTAGGAAACACACAAACACAGAGCATGTAGATAAACGTCTGCCTTAATAGGACCAAAAGAACTTGCAGTGTAATGATCCCATAATTTGAGCATTAACAGGACATCAGCGCTCACATTTCAGGGGTGTAGCCTGGGTCAGAGCACCCTCTGCTGGCAGTGCTAGAGCAGAAATTTGTTCCAAAAATATTCGGTTGGTAAAGGATACAAGGTTTTGATTCGACACACTTTAACTTGAGCCCGCCAAAGAATGGCAGTATAACTGATATGGATTTCATAGCAGCTATAGCAGCAGTTATACACCAGTTTATGAATTTCTCTGAGCATGGCATATGTGTAGCAATAAAATGGACTCAGTGTGTCTAAAGACTCAGCATGACTGACCTACTGGTTTGTAACTGTAGAGGTTTATGTTGAAACCAGCTCAAACTTAGAAGATATGGAGAAATGAGGAAATGGAACCAAGGCAGATCTGCTGAAGCAAGATTAAAAAAATATGGCAGAAGGGGTGTTTCAGGAAAAATGTGGCTCTAGCTTTAAAAAGGAAAAAAAACAAGCAGGGATTGTTGCAGTGGTCATTAATTATTGCTGCTTTTGCAAAGCTTGTGATGTTCTAAATTACTTGCCACATGTCTCTGGTGTTTTTAGTGTTTCCGTCTCTCTCCAGTCTCTGCTCAAGCCTCTGCTTTGCCTCCTTTACAGCAACTTGCAGTCTTGTTCAGACAGTTGCAGTTATTTGAGCTCCTGATAGAGCCCTGAAGAGGCAACAGAAGCAAGGAACTATAATCTGATAGACCAAAACTCACTTCACAATGAATCCTGCTGTTGAACCACAGCTGTGAGAAAGTATTACACTGCCATATTCCATATTTGATCATATCAACTAGAAGTCAACGAAACTGTTGAATGACTTTTTACAAAAATTATTGAATCTAAGATGATCACATCTTGTAAAAAAATATTAGATCATTCAGTTAATCATTTTCCCTCCTTGTCAATGGTGATATATTCCATCAATGCAGGTGAAGGTTTTTTCTCCTGACATGCTCTGCATTGTTTTACTAACTGCATAATGATCGATGCATGGAGGCCTTATTGTCATAAATGCTCTGAATCCAGTCTTCGGCTGCAGTTTTTTATGTCCCTCTCTGTCTGTCTTTCTCTCTGCCAGAGTAACACAGTACTACATTTGGACATGGTAACAGGCGCTGTGAGGAGGCTCATGTTATCTCCGGACAGTGAGCAGCCCTCCACCAGAGCCTCACACTGGTGGAGCAGTAAGGATCAACAGGTCAGAGGTGTCAGTGTCTGCATGAGTTTATTCCACTATTCATTCAAGACAAAAGTTGGACATGTTTTTTTCCCATTATGCTATCAGTTTTAAAAAAGGACTACTTAACATTTAAAAATTAAATATTTGTTGTTAGTGTCAAATTTAAATCCATTTTCATGTCTAGAATTTTAATGTTTTTTGGGATTGGTGCCCTTTTCACTTAAATAAATGAGGAAGAATCACTAAACAAATCATTCCAAAGTAATATCTGAAACTACTGTGTTATGTATACTGATTTTTGTTAGCAGGGAGGGCATAAAATGTGCCATGACTTTGCGCACAAGAACTGGCTTCTCTTCTATAAGGAGGATGGGTAAGCCACTCTGATCTACATACATTATCCGCGACATTGTTAGACAGCACACTCTCAGTCTTTTCAGCACAGTATTAAAACTGCTTGCTTGTGTGTGCAGCAACCAGCTGGAGGTGCTGGATGTTTTAGAGGGCCGGGTTCACTCCATCTCCCTCCCCATCAACCTGAAGTCTGTCTTCCTTGTGGCAGAAGACCGCTGGCTGTTGCTGGAGAGTAGCACCAACAAGTAAGGAACGGATCAATTTGATCTCTAAGGATCTAAAAGTTTATACTCAATCATAATGTGACATAATGTATGTGCCACTGAACAGGAAGTTCATGCTGACCAAGCCCATGCACATGGCAGCCGAAGACTCTGGAGTGTGTCAGCTCCACAGCATCAGTGAGGACTCAGTCAGCTCAGGCCATGGAGCTAGCTCAGGTAAGATGAAACACTATATGTGAGCCGCTGAGGGCAGTGCTTAACCTGTTGAATCATCAGGTCCCAAAACAGTGCTGTTCCAGGGGGGCAGGGGCAGAGAAATAGCCAAGAAATGCATCCAAAAAATCCACAGTGCCTGGAAAACATGTAAATGCTTGCTGTTAAAACTAAAAGAGAACTTAACAAAAATATTACCAAAAACAAAAGTTTATTTATTTACATTGATCAAAGCATTCACCATATTTGTGCAAAATCTGCAGGAGGAGGTATGTAAACAGCTTTTTAAGGTTTGCCAACAGCTCTCTCTCTCTCTCTCTCTCTCTTTTGATTCCCTTAAGTTTCCCCTTCATTTCTGGATTGCTACAATGAAAGCAAAATTAGATTAGAGCTGAAACTTTTTTTTCTACCTGCAAAAATCAAACAGAAAAAGAAACTACATGATGTGTTCTGTCTAACTGTATCTGTTTATCAATCTAATTTGCTCTCTATATTACCATGGACAGCACTGCACCTAAACATGCACCTCCTAGTGATCTTACTGAATTCACAAAACAAATGCCTTACATATGCCTCACATGGGCTCACAGTGACTATAATGGACGTTTGGATAATTCCCACCTTGTTGGGGAGGACTTCTGCTGCTCATATCGTGGACGCTCTGACTGGATGTTTCACATTAAACACACTGCTACAGTACTGTCAAGAGCAGTGACTGCTAACAGAGGGTTTTGTTTTTTTAAAATTCCTCGTCTTTTTCTTCATTAGGTTATCTTAACATTTCCTCTCCTGTCTCTCTGTCTGTGCACTCATGCCCTGTCACTCCCACCGTCTCAGATGAGGTTTCCATACCCCAGATGCTCTCAAGTGAGCAGCTGCCCAATGAGAACCTCAGCGCCGCTCTGGACCAGAAGATTGTCTCACCGAACCGTGTAGTGGCTGACACTGGCTCCTTTGCACGAGTTGTTGTGGGCTTCCCAGACCTCGTGGTGAGATTATAAGATGACACAGTGGAAAATTGTTGGATACTGTTTGAAACATTTAGCATTAAGCTTTATCATCTTTTTTGGATTCAGGTTAACCATTTTATATTAAAGCTGCTCTGGACAATATGGAACACTTGTGTCCATTTCAGGTGTCTGGTATGAACACTGGTCGAGTGTCTTCTTTGTGAAAGGAGAGAGGCTTCTCCATGAGAAGACTGCAGTTCATTAGTATCATCATATCAGATGATTTCAGTGTTATTTAAGTTAGAACGGTTTAAATGTTATTTAACACCATAATTAAAGGCAACAAGTACAATTTTTAGTGGACTCAAAGGGTAGCAGGGTATTTTAGTGTTAAACCATGTAACCTTGCAAGATGGAACATAATTTGAACCCCAATTCTTTGTTGTGGAGTTGATCTGCTCTCACTGTGTTTATATTCTAGAGGCTCGCTCTGCAAATTTGGATTAAAAAAATCATAAAAGGGCATAGATATGAATACAGCCTATTCAGTATGTCCCTTCTGTCAGTCTGTTACCTGAAAAATTGAGCTACTTTGGTGTAAGTGCTAGAGCTGAAATGATAAACATTAATGTGCTCACAACCAGGCTTTTCAGCTGTGTGCTTGATTTAAAAGAAGTAATATTTCCTTCTTCCTTGTGTTTTCTTGTCTAGTCCCCTAATGAGGTTTACAGCTTTAAGAGGCCAGTTGATCTGTCAAAGATGAAGAGTACTGAGAGTGGGGCTCACATGTTTCTGAGAGGTGGGCTTCGATCCAGCACAGCCAAACGGGAAAATTGTGCCAGTCTGCTCTCAGCCAATCAGGTGGTCCGTGCTCTTCCACCCAACAAGGTGCCTCTGAGGGAGATCTACCCGGAAGGTCAGAGTTCAGATGAAATGAGGTCAGAGAAAATGTGTTTTTTGTTTACAGAAAATAAAAGGTTGTGTGACCACTTGTTTTTTTGTTCATGTAGATGTGACACCTCCCATGACAGCAGCGTACCTGGAGGTGACTGATCTGAACTCCAAAAAAGTCAAGTATATTCCTGTGCCAAGGTAACCACAACATGTCTGTTTCTCACTGTGACTCACTCACACAAAATTTTGCCTCTTCAGGCTGACTTGTGGTTCCAGAAAGCATTGCACAAAGATAAAGAAATAGATTGTCTTTTTTGTGAATGTTTAGCTATTTTGACTTTTAAAATTGAAAAATAGATTTTTAGTGTCATTGATTTCTTATTGTATTGCTAAGGAATAGAATGTCTGTATATCAGCCCCTCTGTTAAAATGCAATAACTTCCACAAAGACATTTAAATTGGCCCCTTATTTTCTATCCATTTGGTACGATTTGAGGAAAAAGCATATTTTGCTATTGACATTAATATCAGTAAGACTCACATAATTAAATAATAAAACTCAATAAAAGTTTAAATGTTAAAACTAGTGAAGTTTTTACTGCCATTTTGCTGACTTCTTTAAATAATTGTCTTTCTTTCTTATTTGTAAATGGCAGGTCGATGAGTGTGTCACCTTACACAAACTGGCTGTCCAAGGTGTCCGAATCTGATGTGCTGATGGCTCCTCTTGGTTCTGGAGGTGTGGTCACAGTGGATATGGGTGGCTACGTCCGCCTGTGGGAGACAGGACTGGACACACTGCAGCGGTCTCTAATGGAATGGAGGAATATGATTGGGTCAGAGGATGGCAGACCAGTACAGGTAACATCACAATTTTATTTGGAAATCTGGAATGGCTAATGGATTTTATTGGATTTTTCTTTCTTGGCTGTTGTGTCTTCAAGATAACATAAATGTTTGGTGCCTGCAGTTTCTCTCAACACCACTAAGGGGCAGTACTACTTCAAAAATAAATTCCATGAATGAAACTTAAATTGGATCTAACTATGCATACTTTACATAACATTAAAGTGTTTCCTGGTCTAAAATGAATGGCCCAGTATGACACCCAGAGTGGGTGTGTATGAATGGACTGGCATTGTGCTGATGATGCAACAGATTTGACCTCTAGTGTGCGTCGGAACATTCTGACCAGCATACTGAGAAATCTTTGTGAAGGTGCCCACACGCACACACACAAGCAGACAGTTCTTTTGATTGACCAGCCATCCAGATATAGCATGCAGTATCTGCAGATGTGTGGTTTGTGCACAAGGCAGTGAGACAGAGAGTCACTCACATGAACTGAAACGAGGAAACCAAAAACACTGATAATTATATTAGATACTGAAGATGAGTTACAGTTTATTCTCTAACCACCAAATGTGATGTGTTAAACCTTAGCAAATACAAATTTACAATTTGACCATTAGACTCCATATGAATTACAAAAGGATTGAAAACAAAAGTGGAAGGAATAAGTCAACTTGTTTAGCAATTAAAAAAAGCAGGTGTAAAAAACATTGTGCATGTGAATCTTCACTACTTTCTGCATTTGCTCCTGCAAAAGGCCACAGTTAGAATCGCTGATCATGCTTCGATACTTACTCAGTGATGCAACGACATAAGAAGTAAAGATTTTATCAAACAAATCTATGTTTTATATTATGATCAAATTTAGCACCCCAAGCTCATAGTTAAGAGGGTGAACACACAAAAACACACTCCTACGTACTCACTTGTACACTTG
>JAPZDY010000005.1:2325412-2339378 GCA_029783645.1 Ctenochaetus hawaiiensis | reverse complement strand
GAGCAACTGCAGAAGGTTAGAAATAAACATCTCAAAATGTCTCAAAAAGGTTTTTACACCAGTGGGAGGAGAAAAAGTTTGTACTGACAAAAAGTTAAATGCAACTAAGTGATATGGAAACAGATTCAGTAAAGAGATTATGATTTAATATTATCAGTTTAGTGGCAAGAAAGTTTATATTATGATGGCAAATTAAAGTAATAAATTAATTTTTAATGCAGTTAACTTTATATTTTACAGACTTAACGTATGTAAATAACAACAGCATCAAATCAGGGTTTTAATAACAGTTTGCTTTGAAAATTTAGACAAACGATATAATAATGTGTTTAAAAGGCAATTGGTTCAAGGTTAATAAACAATAATAATACGAATGAGAGATGCCACTTTTATGCCTGAGGTGTAAAATCCACCAGTTTTATCATTTTGTTAAGATTTGCTTTTAGAATCAGCCTGATGTTTGGAATATTTGGAGTCTTAATAACTAACTGAAGTTTCAATATGAATTCTCTGGTTCAAACTTGTTTGTTAATGGTAACAACAGAGACCTATACTACAAAGTTTGGCATACCTAGGATCTCTTTTCTTTACTAGGCTCAATAAACTGGTGAAGGTGGTTATCAGTCAGTAAATTGGCCTGAAGTTTATCAAGTGCGTGTTTAAGCAGAATCCAACCAAACTGTTTAAAGAAAACAGCCTCTACAGTGAGACAGTTCAGGCAGAACAGTGCAACGGTAGCCAGTCAACAAAAGCCAGGGGTCATGAAGGTGAGAGATTATAATTGGCTGACCGCATACAACCCCAAATTTGATACTGGGACAGGAGGGGGGGGGGCGCTGTCCCACAGGAGCCTCTTTATTGGTTGAGTGAATGAAAAGCAAAGCCACGGGGAGTGGTGGTTAAAAAACCAGGATGTCACATTGTCTCCATTTCATTATTTTGTCTTTGACCTTCCTCCCTTTGTTTTTAGCTTCTTAAGGGAAACGTGTGTTGATGCATTCAAGTTGGGAATGGTGTGTGTTTGTGTGTGAGAGGAGAGGAAAACTGTAACGTGTGAGGATGATTACAGAGCAGCAACACTAAGCCTGCTCTATTATCTCTTGTACCAGGTGTTAAGCTCTATTTGTATACCTTATGGTGTAATGGGTGTTATGGTGGGTGGGTGTTTGGGTATTTGTGTTTTCCATCCAGGTGTTTGCCACCATGCCAGTGTCGGCTTTCAGCATGAACACTGCTTGTTGTTTGTATTTGTCCTCATAGCCGTGGGCTTCTTTCTAACTTTAAAGAGTGGAGATGAAAACAAACCCAGCATTAACATGACTTGCACTGTGAAGTCATGTTATTTTTATCAGACCTGAAGAGTGATTTAAGGAGTCATACACACATACAAAAACATGCACAGACTGTGCACACCTACCCATAGCTGCCAAGCTTTCAATAAACTGATCGTGTATTGTTTCCACCCACTTCAGTCACCCTGAGGAAATCCCCTCTCTATTTATCTCTCAACGATGGACCAGCGTGCCAGACATAAACACCTGGGCTCATATTTATCAAACGTCTCATTGTAGAGAGAAAAAAAAAACAGTCTTTAATGACCAAAAAAATCACAGAGTAACACATATTTGTTCCTAATTTTAAGCTCCAGGAAACAAGCAGCTTTTCAGCTTTATAAACCAATGAAATTACTCACAGCTTTGTTAATAAGGAAGAGGCGTCCCAACCTGTGATCAGATATCAGGAGGCTACAGTCCTGTAGACTCATCCCCTTGGATTTTGGGTTTGTGTAATGACAGAGAAATTTTTACAAATAGCATTTTGTTAAGAATGAAATAATTCTAACAGGTGTCGACTTTACAACTGTAATGATTTGAGAGTGTCCCAACCTTTAATTTAATTTATCAAACTCTGATCATTCTTTAAGGCCTCAGAAAATGTACAGATTGATTTATTTAATAAGTTACTTGTTAGATAACTGAGTTGTTTGTCAGTTAACATAAAGCTAACATAAAGAATCTCTCTTCTTTAAGTACTTCAAACTGTAACTGTAGCCATCAGTGGCTGAAACAGCAACATCAGTGTGAACTTATCAGAAGTTGTCCATATTGAAAATAAGTAAAAAAGCCTTACAAGTGACAAGACAGCGTTTCTCTTAAGTAGGACTGTTTTTTGTCTTGATATATTCCTGATATATGTTGCCACCATTTGTTGACTCGCTGTTTATGGGAATTCATGAAGCAGTTTTTTTCAGCTGTGAAGAGCAAGTAAGAGACAACCTTTGAGCGCTGCACTTTCATCATACTTCTACAGACAGGGTGTCTGACCAGGTTCCTGTGTGTAAGGTCACAAAACAGGATTAAGTATGGCATCCAGAGAGTCGTATAACAAATTTAAACAGTACAATTGGCTTCTTTGGGGCCCTGAGTCATAATTAAGGATTTATTATGTGAGAGCAGAAAGACTTGAAATTAATGTGTGACCTTGGGGCAACACTGAACTGTACCAGGTTATATCGTAAGACTTGCATCCTTTCCTGTAAAGAAAAACTGAAGATAGAGGAAAACTCTCTTTCTCCCTGCTTCTTAGTGACATTCTAAAAAAGGGTCAGAGCATCAACATCCTCCTCCCAGCCCTATTCCTCTTTAGACCAGTGGGTAGGGCTGGAGAAAAAGGTGGTACCTGGTGGTACTGGAGTTGACAAATGTATGCATGTGTGTTTGTTTAAAATGTGTCAGCCTGAATGAAAACAGTGTGATTTTTCTTTACTTATTTATTACCTTTCTTTATGATCTTTATGATCTGTTGCCCTGAAAGCCCACCAAATAAAATCATCTTCCTCAGACAGATTTGATATGGTTTTGTTTATTTGGTCGACTGGTATGTAACACATGCTCTCGGTGGCTGTGCGTGTGCGTGTGTGTGTGTGTGCATGCATGCTTTGTGTGTGCATGCATTCGTGTTTCAGGCTAAAGGAAAGGAGCGACAGTGGTTGAAGAACCAGGCTCTGGGAGAACTTGATGACGCCAAAATCATTGATGGACTGACTGGAGAGAAGGCGATCTATAAGCGCAGGGGAGAGCTGGACCCAGAGGTGTGTTTGTGTGTGCATGTGTTTCTCTATGGATATCTAACCACACTAAACTTTTCTTTCCCCTGAGCTCCACCTTTCTAACACATACAGCAAGTTCCTGCAGTAATGCACATACTTTTTCTTTTTTATCCATATCAATATCTATGATAATTGCACACCCTGTTTTTGCTTGAGCCCACACATAGTGTCTAAGCAATTCTTCTGCTGCGGTGTACACTCAAACAGGCATTGAAACACACTCAAACTTACTTATATCACTTTTGGGTTTTTTATGGAGTTGTATTTTCATTACTTTGAAGCTTACCCTAATCTGAAGCACGGACCTAAGATCTCCTGTTTTACAAAGTGTCCCAGAAAGTAGCCTGTCATACAGACACACACACAGAAAATTCCCACACTAAACATACGAGCACACACTAACCATAATATGCATGCCCTGTTTTTCTTCCTTATTTAGCTTCAAGCATTACATAGTTTTGGTTTGGCTCAAAGTGCTATATTAAAACAAATGCAACCACTTTTGAAATAATGGCCTTGTGTTGAATGTTATTTAAAGTTAGCCACACCAAATTCTACAAAACACTTTTCAAGGTACATATTTTTCTTAATCTAATCATCACTCACTGCTAATGCTCTTAAAAAGGTTTGGGTTTGTATGTGTTCTTTCTGGATTGGCAGCCGGGCACCCCTCAGCAGAAACCCAAGCGTTTGCGGGTGTTAGTTGACGTTTCAGGCAGCATGTATCGCTTCAACGGCGTGGACGGTAGGCTGGAACGCTCCATGGAGGCTGTCTGCATGGTCATGGAGGCTCTGGAGAACTACGAGCACAAGTTTAAGGTCAGTGCCAAATGTGCCACCAAACACCCTGTGTATGTAAAGTCACTGAGAATACTTTTTTCCTCTACAACCTCAACCCCCCACTATTGTCTGTGTTGCTTTTACTGGGTGATGGTATAACTTTTAGGGCGCTTTCTCACCTGCCTCGTTTGGTTCGGACTTTTGAACTTTTTAGTTTCATCCCAACCAAAATTGCAGGTGTGAAACCCTCTGGTCCATGGTCCGGACCAAACTGCCAAACTTTGGTCCCACCAAAAGAAGTGGCCTTGGTCCAGATCAAACTGAACCATGGTTCAGTTTATGTCCAGTGTGAAAGCAGAGGTTCGGATCTTCAGACCTTCAGACCTGCAGACCAATGACAGGAAGTTACAGCAGGCTACCCAGAAAATGAAAGACCAAATGACGGTTACTGAAACAAAAAATGAGCTGATTAACTACATGAGAGTAAGAGGAGATCAAATGCCTTATTAACATTTCGTCCAAAGACTTTATTTAGGGCCAACTAGAAAAATTTATAAAGCTACAACCAAGCTACAAAACAAGGCATTTTCAACAAGCTGCCGTCAGACACCCGCCTGCCAACAAACCAATCATTGTTAAGTGTAGAGACACACAGTCCGTGAACTTGATGACGATATGATGTAGGTTCGTCAAGTAAAGTCTGTTAGTCCGTTTGCATAATTGTAGTGTGAAACTGAAACCAATCAAATGTTTACAGTGTAACAAAAATGCTAACTTTGGTTCTGACAGAGTTCCAGACTTCCAGGTGTGAAAGCACTCTAAAATGATTAATTTCTCAGGAAATTTCCTCTGCTCTTTTACCCAAGTCTCTGAACAACCTGGTTTGCCATGTAAAGGAGTCGTTGTGCTGTAGACTCTGACACAGCCATGGATGCCCAAACTGTGCTTGGCTTTGGCCAGCCGTCATCAGCAGAATGACACACTGTATGTTTTTTTTGGTGAATAACTTTATGAAGTTCATCACCTGCCTGTTAAGGGCCAACCTTTTGTCAAACCTGTGACCACATTAGTTTGTGCGAACAAAAGCTGACACTTTTCATTGGTCATTGGTTTATAGACAAAAAGGGGACCATCTAAAACAGGAAAGGAGGATCATGCAAAAGATGGAGAAAGTCAAACAGAGTGGCAGTGAGAAGGAGGGAGAGGGTCAGGGAGATATGAGCATGTGTAAAAAGTTGAAGGGAGACAGACTTCTTGGCCCCCAAGTGACACTCAATCCAACCTACTACTGATCACATGTCAGTCACACACACACACACACACATACACATACCTCATTGCTGCTTATCATGTCTGTAACTTCTCTCTTTGCGTAACACCCCTTACATAATAGTGTATCTGATGACACAAAAGATATTCACACCTTCACTTGTGTGTTTCTATGTTACCTGACGGCTAATGTCGTTTGTGTTTGTGTCTCACAACGCAGTGACATCCTTTGGTGGTGGTGGGTCACACACATGTCTGTTCAAGAATGTTATTTGAAATAGTAAATGTAAATAGAGATGGAGATTTAGTTTCACATACTATTTGTTACAACCATCAGACCCCAATTTAAAATCTAATAATAGAATGGAAACCTTACATATCAGTGTTGGGGTAAAGCAGCCTTTTGGAAAAAAAAAAAGACGCTTCTTACCCAGCAACAGTGATATGGATGAGTGAGACACACAGTCACATACCTTCTGACCACCTCAGTCATAACTGCCCTTATTAGAAATAGTCCATATACGTAATATCTGGGTCCTGAAATAGCTGAGGTGAGTCCATGGTACCAGGCAGCCCCAGCCTCAGTAAGCCAGCTTTGAGTGGTCTATGAGAGGCCTATAGGCATGACAGGGTTAACAGTGTAGTGGTTCAGGTTAGCTTTTGTATAAGTTACGATCTGGCTTTTCTGCACCATCACAGCTGCATCTTTACACTTTATTCCAAGTGCTATTCAAGGTCCTGCATGAGAATGATGAAAACTGTCATTGTTGGCATTTATATTCATTTGCTATGACGAACTTTACCTTTGTACCATCTTTATCGAATTTTCTCTCATAAAAACTGTTTCCTAGTATGACGTAGTGGGACACTCGGGCGACGGATACGACATTGAACTGATCAGAGTGGACAAAGTCCCCAAGAATAACAAGCAGAGACTCAAAGTCCTCAAGGTACAGATTCAAAAGATGCATAACAATCCACTCATGTTTCTTTACTGAACAACAGTTGTTCCTCTTCACACAACATAAACTGAAACCAGTTTCTTTTTGTCTGGCTGAAGAGTTTGTGTTGAGATGCAGCTAAGAGTATACGTTTAATAGACAGTGGCTGCAATGCTTTAGAAATGTTAGCGTTTGTTGTTTCTACTCTCCTTCAGTGGTAACTAATCACAGACATGGTTTTATACTTGTCCTGGAAAGCAAATGTGTGTACAATTGCAAGTTAGCTGGTGAGTTCAGTACTCAGCACTGTTTGCAGTCCTAGATTTCCCAGTTTCAGCCACCACTAACTCTCCAAGCTTCTCCTGCATCCCCACCCTCAGACCATGCATGCCCACGCTCAGTTCTGCATGAGCGGTGACTACACTCTGGAGGGCACTGACGCCAGCATTAAGGAACTGGCACGAGAGGAGGCTGACGAGCATTTTGTGGTGGTGCTCAGCGATGCCAACCTGGAACGCTACGGCATCCAGCCTGAGCGCTTTGCCCAGGTCCTGACCTCTGACCCGCAGGTCAATGCCTTTGCCATCTTCATTGGATCCCTTGGAGATCAGGCTGAAAGGTAGGGAAGAAAAGATAGTGATGGAGACGTTATGGTCACGATAAATGAAGGGTACAAATAAGGGAAACAATGAAACAAATGAGTAAACAATGAGGAAATAGTAAGTAAGTCACTATATTTATATGGGAAGCTTAAGTGAAGGGGGAGAAAAAATAGCATACAGCAGAAAAGAATGGTTGAAAGGAGTCAAATGAGATGAAGCAAGAAGGAAGAGAAGATTTCGGGGGGGGTAGTAATGAAAGAGAAGCAGAAAACTGAATAAAAGGACAAAGAAATGGATGTAAGGAACTGGTATTTAAAATGTGCCGGTATTTTAACATCAACATCCAAAGAAGCCATGAAGCCAAGATCCCAGACTTCTCTAAAAGTCTAGACTGTACGAGGTCATCCAGAACAAAAAGAGAACCGCCGGTCTTTCAAGTTAGGTAGAACACTGACTCTCCAATTTAGTGTAACTGAGGCCTTTTCTTGTTCCTGCTTGCTGCTCCTGCTGACCTTTTGGTCACATCTTAGATTAAGCCCTGAGCTTTACCATCATGACAAAAGAGAGGTAACTGCACTCTTTAGTCCACTTTGAGAAGCTGGTGGAATTATTTCAGTATGTAGCTACAAGCTGAGGGAACTTTTGAATGACAATGACCTGTTTTACACTCCACTCATGACCCCGTGAACAGTAGTAACAGAGAGAGGGAGAGAGAAACAGAGTGAGCAGAAAGTAAGCCTTGACAGCAGGTAAAGTAGGATTTTGATCCCAGATGCTGAGGCCACCGTTTCCACACAGACAGTACAAAACTATGAACAGTACATTGGTTTAAGACAAAGGAAGAAGAATAATAGATTTACATCTAACAGAAGCAAGCAAGCATATTGGTCTAGTGTGGGGAAGCCATACAGTTTATATCCGTGTTGACCTTCTCTGCATGTGTTGGTTTTCACTAAAAAGACAAACTACTAATTAAAAAAGAGGAACATTTAGGCAGACGAAGGAATGAAACAAGAGGGAAAGAGTGACATCAGAGGTAGTGAGTGTATAGAACAGACTGAAATGCAGTGGAAGTGGCTCTGTTGTCTCGTTCCTAAGCTCGACCATGTGGATGACAGCCCTTTCATTCATACACACTGTCAGCTGAAATGTTTATCACCCATTCACACCGAAAACAAGTGCTTGTGTGTCGGTTTATTTTGGGAAAACGATTCTGGTGCTTAATTCATTCCCTCTGATTAACCTCAAACTTGTATCTTTATTCCTTTGTTTCAGACTCCAAAAGACCCTGCCAGCTGGGAGATCCTTTGTTGCCATGGACACTAAGCAGATCCCCCAAATACTGCAGCAGATCTTTACATCTACAATGCTGTCCAGTGCCTAAGACTGGCACAAACAGAAACACACGTGTACATACAAGCATGTACCCACTTCTTCTTCTCACACACATGTAGCCTCATAATTTACTCTGTAAGCTCTGAAACATGTCTGACTGTGGCACAGTGACGTATCACCATGTGATAACACACTTTCCGTATCAGATTATAATACTTTATCTGAGCTGTACCAGGCCTGAAAACTCACCTTCGTACAGGCCTGAAGGGGAAAGAGGGCTGTGTTTACTGTTTTACAGAAGCCTTTATTGTGCCAGCAACATCTGACAGTGTTGCGTCAGGGTGACTGAGTCAAATAATGCTTAGCTGCTTTGTCCCTCAGGGAATGTGTACTTCACAATACAGTCTGCAACAAGTCTGTGATCCTGTGCTGTGTGACTGACTGTGCTCTACTGTAAAATGACACACTCTGCATTGGTAACTAGAGGGGCTTTATAAATGCTCGGAGCCTGTCTCAGACCCCATGTGGGGATCAAACACACAGGCCTAACCTGTTTGTGTTTTTGTGTTTTTGGCTGACAGCGTGATGACGCACTCACATGTACGCCTTGTCCTGTTTTGGGTTGTGAGCAACATTACTTAGAGGCAAAGGGTCATGAACTAGAAACAGCCTCTCTCATCTGGACTTCCTCCCCATTCATCTTCTGTCACACAGAAAAATGCACAGACACATGCAGGAAGGGCAACACTACTGTGCCACCTGACCAACACTTGGATGTGCGAGCGGCAATAACTCAGCTCTTTTAAAATGTTTAAACGGAGAGCAGGGAATTTCCCACCTGACTGCATACAGTCTTGAAAGGCAGCCGCTGTTGCTCCTAACCCCTGCTGTGTGTGTGTGTGTATGTGTATGTGTTTTCTCCTACAGTGTCTACGTCGACATGCACAAGCCTTTTCCTTCCTGGCTGCTGGACATTGTGACGCCCAGTGCTCGTCTCAGTCCTGTAAGGAATCTGAGCTCTTCTTTCACTGCCTGATCTCCCACCCCTCTCCCTCAAACATACACGTGGACACATTGGCAGAAAATTCTATGACTCAGTGTGTGGAAAGAGTTGTGTGTTTAGAGATAAATTGGACACAGATGTGTGTGTACATCATCTTTACTGTTTGTAAATGTGCTTGATGACTTCACTCTGCAGTCAGATCAATTCTTACTATCTGTCACGTGCATTCAATTCCAGTTTCAACTCTGGTTTTGATGCTTGGTGTCCAGGCTTCACTGTGTTTGAAACGATCAATGAAACAGCCATTCTAACTAGAATGTTAGCCTCTATTGATCCTTTTTGGAAAGAGGTCATGTCCTTGCCAGTAACAATAACCTACTTTCAACTAATTTTGATCGTCTCTTTCACTCTTTCTGCCATTCTACTGGAAGTAAAAGTGACTTCATTATAAAAAAATGGACTTGCTTCTCTGTTAATATTTTGTCTACATTATATGTTCCTTGATTGAAACTTAATTTGGGGTTTATAGGCATTTAAAGTGTCCCTATAAGCACATTGAAATCATATAATTTAGGATTTCAATAGTCTTATTTAATTTTATATTATGTTATTACTTTATGTGAAAAATTGTAAAAATATTGTACAAAATTTTAATAAAATCATATTAACATTGCTCACTTAGTTTCCCTTAGTTTTGTCTTGTTGTCTACTTAATTTGTAACAATATGTGATCGATTTCATACGATTAAGCAGCTGTGTCACCAACTTTGCGTTCCTAACAACTGGTCTGCTATGTTCCCTGTCCAAATGAAAAAACATGTGCCCATAGATACTGTTATTTTGACTATAAGAGATAAAATAAAGTAGAAATTTTCCAACTTGTAATGCTAAATGAATCATATAAAAACCCACTGAAACAGTAAGCATGGTTATTTTATTTTTCTATTTATAAAAAGCTAATGTTGATGATAGATGCGGTTTCCTGGGACAGCAAGCTGCCATGTAATCTGTAATTTGAAGCTACAATAAATGCCCAAATCATAAATGCCTAGCTTAACCACAATCCTCCAGCCCTCTCTCATTAGCTCAGCCAAAACAAATAAACACACTATGTAAGTCTCCACAAGTCAGATTTCACACAGGGTGGTCAGATATCTTGTGCACTCCCCTTAATTAAGTACTTCTTGTACTTTAAGCACTTCTTGTACTGTAATCCAATACCTTCCACTCCAGGTCTCAGCTAACAGAGTTACTGCTGCTTCTCTTTATTCCAAACAGACCTTGAAAACTTGTTCAGGGAAAGATATACACCTGACTTTTAAAGTTTAAAATGTCAATATAACAGGAAACTCACCATGAACTGGCAAATAAGTCAATATATCAGTTGGTAAAATATTTGAGGAAACATTTTTCATATTGTTACTTATAATATAGGTATTCTTCTTTATATTATTACCATGCAATTTCCGTCTCATCCTGGCTGGTTTGTGGAAAGAGTAGCGGGTTGGTAATTACATACTGCTGTTTGTTTCTCTTACTTTCTCTGCTACCCATATTACACTGCTTCAATGACAACCCTGGATTTGCAATGACACACTGACACTTAGAATGACTCAAGGCACACAGACACACACACACGATTGTAGTGCACACCTGGTCTGCCTAAACTTTGTATGATTACAACAAAGACAAGATGTCTCGTCTAGCAGGGTGTTACGTGCATTAGTCAGTATTAGGTATGGTATTTGTTTTTCCCCCGACCAACACACACATACACACACATTCTCAGCTTTTTTCAATTTATCAGATACATTTACTGCTGTTATGACAAAAAAGCTGATGATTTCCAATGTGCAAAAAAACTAAATAAACTATTTTGGGGTACTTTTGGCTAGCCATATTTGAGTCAAGACCCTGTGTTTGACACAGCAGATAACACAATACATACGCACAAACATAAAAAATGTTACCTTCTCATGTGTTGACTGGGTCTACACTGCTCCGTTATTGATCCCAGTACAGCCCAAAGAGAGCCAACAAAGGGGGAAATTGAGTGATCATTGTAATTGATTGCTGATCTCATGACAAATCCCCAGGACAGACAGGACCGATTGTCCTGTATTAGTCTTTATTAGTCCTGGAAAGCCTGTCTGGTAGCAGGGCCGGGATGCTTTACTTGTGTATATACTTATTGCTGCACATGTGTGAGTGTAGCCATGTGCCAGTGTAATGAGAAGTAAGGAATGCAGGAGTACAGGAAGCTTTCAGGATGGAGAATGTAATAATGTCAACAAAATAACATACGTCAAGGAGCAATGCAAACATGGAGGAAAGCATCACCCAATACTATGTCACTAGGTGAGCGTATGAGGATAGCTACATACAAAGGACTTTTATCCCCTGTCACTGTATGGACACACAGCTGAAGGCAGATTTATTAGGCAGTGTTAACAGTCCAGAGTCAATAGAGATCACTGATTACCACATGGTTAGTGTGTGCAAAGCGTGGTTGGCTGGGTGCTCATATCAGTCTGTTGTTGAGTCTTTGGAGAGAAAAAGTACATGATTAAAAGGAGAGAGAGCAGACACTGGCCTGTTTGTGCTGAAAGAGCAACTTCTAACTTGACACATAGAATGACCACCTGGCACCTGCCCCTGTCAGGTCCTCATTGAGTTGTACATTGAATCTTAAGAGAAGCCTCATGAGTCATGCTGCTGACAGATCTGAAGACAGAGCGGTGGAGCAGCTGACACCCAGAAATGCTGATACACAGATGTATGTGCAGCCAGTCAGACTGTGGGAGTTGTGATGAAAAACAAACTGCTGTAAAGTGAAGATTACAAGGCAATATTTCAGCACATCATGATGAAGCTCAACTATAACTGATGATGCCATTTGGCAGTCAAAGACCAAACTTGAGCCTATGTTCATAAAAGAGAGAGCAAAGCCACAACTTTCATTTATCAAGTCCTCAGTTTTATCTTGGGATGAACAAATATTATTAGGATCTTGTGACATCTCTTGTTTATTTGTTTTGTTTGTTTTCGTGTAGAACTGTCTGAATCAAACTAATTTCAAATCAACCCTAGTATGCTCTCTAACCTTAACAGTTTTGGGGATTTTTTTTGTATAAAGTTAAGTTTTGCCCCCTCTGAAATTTTCAAAATTGTGTCAGAGGCTTTGTGCCCCTATGACCTTTGAAGCCATGTTGTCACAGGCAACAGCTCTTATGATTGTCTATTGTGGCAATTTCAGCCAAGGTGAAGGGTCCGACTTGGCAAAGTGGTTCAAACCTCTTTGGATCACTGTGTAAAGAAAAAAAACAAGCCCTTCCAAATCAGGGAAACTATAGCCCCTTCCTGGATCAAGGCACAGGAGTGGATTTCACTGCCAGCTGGGTGCTAATCATAGGCTTGGTCTTGTTTACTGATCTGCAGCTAGGCATATGTAATGCCACTTGTCTAGTAGGAAAGGAGCCAGAACCTGAAGAATAGATGAAAGGTACCAACCAGATATAAAGGGCTCACCTTTGGGAATCAGTGCTTGATTCTGCTTTTTGGTCTTTCTGCTCTCAATTGTGCTTACACACAGATCACTGTGATTTGATCAATTGCAACATTCACTCTATAGCTATATGGGCCCTTGGATGAGACAAGGGGCAGAGTTGTCCGCTGATCACCATCTGGTGATGAGTTATATCAGGCAGCATGTGGATGTGTTAGATTGGTGCAGCAAACCCAACAAGTGCAGAAAAGGATGAACAGTAAACATCTAGCCTTTTGTCTTTGACAAAAGGGTTTTTAACTCCCTCTAAAAGCAATTTCTCCTACAACATGAAGGCGTTTGAAGGTATGGAGTCTAAGTCAGCCATGTTGAAAACTACATAATTGATAGTACTGTTCAGAGTTGTGGCCTGGTGATTACTGCCTGTCATAACAACAACAACGAAAGTGAGGAATGTGGAATGTGTGTGTGGTTTGCACTTGGTAAGCACAGGAAAAGTTCTGTAAAAACAAAGAAGTCAAAGAAAAAAAAAAATTCTCAATATGCATTTTAGGGTCTAACAATTCATAATAAAAGGCACCAAAAATTAAAAGACACTTGTCTTTATTCAAATTCCTCCCCATCTCTTTACTACAGTCAGAGTCACGCATGTTAGTGCTATCCTTGAGTGCACATCGTCTGGCGAGCACGATGTGTCATTTATTATTTTTCCAATGATGGTGAAATAAAAGGAACAGTGGGCCGTGTTTTGGGTTGGCCGTGGTGGAGTCTTCCACTATTTATGGTGCTGATTTTCCTGAAGACTGGTTTAGTAACAATGTGCAGAAAGCCATGGGGTTTGCAAACGTTACATGGTGGTGTCTCCCTCAATGTCATCCTCACATGGAGTCTGACCAAGTAAGCTGCTAATCATAAAGTAATGATATACATTGATATGTAGCTGGTTTAATGTTATTCACGGACAAGGGTCACACGCAGGCATGTTAGCATAATAATGTTACTATTTGTTTTGGATGTTGCTCACAGCCAGGAGGGCCTGGTGGTTTCCATCTTAACTTCATCATAACTTAACATTGGCTAAATCACTCGGGGCCCCATCAGAGGGTTCAAACAGATACCACGCTTGTCTCATTTTGCTTCATGGTCGTGGTGATGAAAGACAGTTGGGATCCAAGGAGGCATCAGTCAAAACATGATCTGCCACGCCCACACAATCTTGAGCAATGGTAGTATCTACAAAATGAGCAGTTTTCAACCCTTTTTTTCTAATAATTGGAAACATCTATTTTCACGTAGATTTTTGGAGATACTTAATGAGACACTTAACTTTAAAATAATATGTGCATTCCTTCTGGTCCAGAAGAGCCTGCATGTAATTTTTAAGAATAAGTGTAGACACGATCAGGGTGTGAAGAGTGTTTG
>JAPZDY010000005.1:2299408-2316660 GCA_029783645.1 Ctenochaetus hawaiiensis | reverse complement strand
TGTGGAGAAGAGTGTGAGCAGGTTGCGGTCCAGGCTGTTTTATGTTTGCGCCTCCGTTTAGACCAGGTTTTGGCTGGTCTAAACTCCTGGCGCATTTGACCTCATTGTGCTGGGTGTAAGATAGCAAACGCGCCAGGACACGCCTCCATTCTGCCTTCATTCTCAGACCTTCTGCCCCTGGGTGCACAGAACCGACGCAAGTGGATTTCCTATCTTACACTTGTGACAAAAATGACGTTTGCACCGGGTGTAAGATAGCAATGACACCTGCGCCACTGGTGCACCGGATTTGCGCCGGGTGTAGGATAGGGCACCTATGCTCCAAACAATGATGATCCTCTGTTTTTTGCCAATTTGCATTGTAAACTGACATGGGCAGCCACCCAGTTATATGGGCAGGGGACATGAACATGGTAATGGACACAGTCCTAGACAGGAGTAGACCTAGCAAAGCTATACCACCTAAGTCGCTGACTGTAGTTAAGAAATTGTGCTCTGCCCTGGGTCTCATAGTTGTATGGCATCTATTTAACCCTGCAGGAAGGGACTACACATTCCTCTCGGCGATGCACGGCATGTTCACAAGGATTGATTATTTTTTTATTTCTAAAGAAATGCTCCCATTCACAGTGTCATGCACTATTGGGAACATATTAGTATCAGACCATGCTATGGTGCCGCTTAATTTGGTTCCTGCTGATAATGTAAAAACATCTACTAGATGGAGATTCAACTCCTCCTCCTGCAAGATGATGCTTTCAAAGCAGTGTTAAAAACTCAAATCGATCTTTCCATTGAAACAAATGTTCCCTCCTCTCCATCAGCAGGTACAACCTGGGAAGTCTTTAAAGTATTTATAAGGGGTCATGTAATTCAGTTTTCATCTCATAAGAAAAAGCAGAATATGAGAAGGCTAGCAGCTTTTGAATAAAAAAGTGGAAGAGGCTGAGTAACAATTGAAACAGGAATTTTCCCCACATAATCTGAGAGCACTTACAAAGCTGAAATATGAGTAAAATCACATACTTTCACAGAAGGTTGAATTTGGACTTTTCAGAGTCTGGCAAAAGTATTTTGAATCTGGGGACAAGGCAGGGAAATTACTAGCCTGTTATATTAAGCAACAAGAGTCCATGGCCATAGTAACTGCTGTTGAGTCTGAGGAAGGGGCTCTCATGACAAAGTTAGCTGATATAAATGAAACATTTAAAAAATTCTACAGGAAACTGTATACATCATCATCACTCACTACACAAGACGAAATTATTATATTTTTGGAGGGGCTGGATCTTCCTACACTAAGCTCTGATCAGAGAGATAGATTAGATGCCCCAATTACAGCCAATGAAATATTTTTCACCTTTTTTCCTTTTTATTTTTCCACCTTATGAAAAAGGCAAGGAACCTACCGACTGTAGAAGCTATCAACCAATCTCTCTGATAACACTCGATATCAAAGCACTCTCCAAAATCCATGCAAATCACCTTAACAGAGTCATATACACCCTAATAAACCCTGACCAGGTAGGAATTATTTGCAATAGCTTTGCCTCTGACAATATTCGACATCTGATAAATGTGATGTGGTCAGTCAGGAACAATAACTTACCAATAGCAGCTGTTTCCCTCGATGCAGAAAAAGCATTTGACTGTGTAGAATGGCGCTATCTTTTTCAGATCCTGGAGACTTTTGGCTTTGGACAAACATGAAATGAAATGGGTGAAACTATCATATAATGCACCTCAGGCAGCGGTTCAAACAAATGGAGTGACCTCCTCTTATTTCAGGCTCGGCCGCGGGACCCAGCAAGGTTCACCGCTTTTTCCTCTGCTATTTTGCCTAGCAATAGAACCTCTCGCTGCAGCAATTCGCAAGGACTCTGATATACCTGGTGTTGTGATTGGAGGTTCCGCACACAAACTTTTGCTTTATGCTGATGATATTTTGCTCTTTTTCACAAACCCAGGCAAATCTATTCCCGCTATACTCCGAATTATATAATTTTTCTCTAGCTTTTCTGGCTATCAAGTAAACTGGGCAAAGTCGGAGGCCCTCCCCCTGACCTCATACTATTTATTTCAAACAGGCTCATTCCAGTGGCCTCTCAAGGGAATTACATACTTAGGAATACTTATTACCAGAAAACTTAGTGATATAGTGAAATGCAATTTGGACCCGCTCCTAGAAAAAATCAGACAGAGATATGGAAAGGTGGTCACTGCTTTATCTCTCTCTGTGGGGCAAGGTTAATGTTATCAAGATAAACAGTGCTCCCAAAATAAATTATATTCTTCAGTCTCTTCCTCTGAATATCTTACTTTGCAAAAAGTTTTTTGGAGTGGCAAAAAGCCAAGAATACCAAAACCAATAGAAAAAGGAGGTTTGGGCCTTCCAAATATGCTTTTTTATTATTATGCATTTAGCTTGAGACACCTGGCACACTGGGCACTTCCCCAAAAAGAGCTCCCCTATGGTACACAATAGAACAATCACTCTGCACCTCATTTCATTTCCCCCACTGTTGTTCAGAATGCCACTTAATGCTTGATCCCATCCCATCATCCGGATTATGGGACAATCCTAAACTCCTAATTGGCAAATCCCCAGTAATATGGAAAGAGTGGGTGAATAAAGGGATCCATACCATGGGTCAGTTAAATGAAGGAGACATACTTAAGTCTTTAAGCAACCTGGTCAAGCAGTTTGATTTGGTTAACAATCAATTTTGGCGATACCTCCAATTAAGACACCTCCTGGTTAGCATCTTTGGCTCTCCACAGGCCTCTCACTGGGGCCTGGACCTTTTGAAAGAGATTTTACGCACTGGAGAGGCAGGACATGAGGCTTCCCACTATTATTCTATGCTTATAAACAATTCTGGTCATAATAACACCACAGCCCTGAAAGCAACGTGGGAAAAACATTTGAACATTCTTATTGAAGAACAAGAGTGGGTTAAAATTATTGGTATTACTAAACATGTCTCCAGAGACATCAGAATGAGACTAATACAGTTCAAACTTCTCCACCGATATTAATGGTACCCTAGTAGATTATTTAGATTAGGGCTGAAAGACACTCCAGAATGTTGAAGATGTGGCAGGGTGGTAGAGGATCTAGTACACGCACTGTGGTCATGCCCAAACTAACCCAAATTAACAGCCATACAGGCTTTCTGGACAAGGATTCATAATTATATCTCAAAGATAGCGGGGATAGACTACAAACTCTGTCCTGAACTATACATACTAGGACACCCTAAAGCCATCAACCACATGGTAAAACCTTTAGCTAACTGGGTCCAGACAAGCATGATGATTGGCAAACGATAATAATGAGAAAGTGGAAAGATGTTGTGGGCCCATTATTTCAGGAATGGGTCTCAGAACTGGGTAAGGTGGCAGCATTTGAGAAAATATCTTACAGTCTGATGAATGAGGTAGAGAAGTATAATGATAAATGGGGAAAATTTCTGCAATTTCACTCATTGTCAATTTGTATTCTATTCATCTGTGTCGACCTCTGTTTCAACAAATCATCTGTACTTGTAATGTGTTTGTGTATATATGTGTGTGTATATATATATATATATATAATGACCTGCAACATTTGCGATTTCTCGAAGTCCTCATGTGACAGTGGTACAGTGGAATTGGAAAACCTTTACACTGAAGTTCTCACTTCAGTCACACCAACACTGCCTTGGGCCCCCTGTGTTGTTTTGTTGTATTTGTTGGGTTTCTTTTCGGTTATCGTGCCCACTGCTCTTTGTTTGTTTATGGTTGGAGGTGGTTTGTTTTTGTATTGTAAAAACAAAAAACATTTAAAACAATAAAAACTTAAGTCATAAAAAAAGAAAGGCAAAGACTCATGCATACAAACAGACACACATACACACACAGACCAAACACACTTAAACCTTTCTACAAAACATATATAAACATGGGAAACAGGCACAAACATGCTCATTCACAAACATACAGACACATGCACACACACACACTCTCATGCCTCATATAGCACATATATCCCTGTTACTACTAATAATGTACATGAATGAGCAAAACAGCATTATTAAATGCGGAAACTTGAAGAGACCAACATGGATAAGCACACATTCATTACAGTTCTCTTGTTCTTGCACAGATGTGCAAACAGGGACATCTGGACACCAGTGATGTGAGGACCCAATGGAAAGCTGAACCTGATATTTGGCTCTGTGTATTTCTGTCTCTGTGATGTGGACACATCTGTGTGTCTCTGCCCAGCCTATTCATAGTCTGACCACTTCAGCAGTCTTGAGGGGCCTCCTATAGGAATCCAGCTTGATGTTAAGACTGACACATATTTGCAGGATTTCATGTGTTTATCTTTACATGTTTGCATCACTGTCTAACTAATCAGCCAAGGGTTACTGTGTTCCTCTGTGTTCTTTATTTTTCTTTATATCCTGCTCAATTCTGTTCTATTGCTTCCAGCCTGATTCCCCTACTTTCCCACACTTCCAGCCTTGTGTGTATATGAGCCGTCCGCTGGCAAGTCCAACACAAATTCAATGGGACAGACCCATGCTGCCAAAAAGATGCCCCTCTCTGCCAAGTGGGAAGGTTGTTTTAGAAGAAAGGGCAACCCACTCCCTGCCCTCATGGGATCATGTGTTGTGTCAACAAGGTCTCTCAGATCAGTGCCAGCCGTCTAGCCTCAGTCCGAAACGCACCATCACCATACCCACAGTGCAGAACACTGCAGATAGGTGGGATAGCGCCCGCAGCCTCCCTCTGCCAACTGTACTGAAGAAACAACATGGAGATGGGTGTCTCCATGCCAGCTTCCTGCCATCAGATTAACACAGTCTGGTATGCACTGATAGTATGCTGGCTGGATCCGCAGACTGTGAACAGCAGTCATTCACAGCTGTGAGGGACTTAAATCTTGTGGACTATGGTCTGTGGACTTGACAAGAAATAAAATCAAAGACTGCAGCACAAAACAGAACAGATGCAAGCAGTAACTGACTGAAGGAAAGGAGGGGTGTAATGCTTTCCTTTACATACAGTGTGTGGCCAAATGTGGATTAAAAGGCAAGTTTGAGATGGTTAAGTAATGTAGCTGGGTGCTCTGATTTCAAGCACGAAAATCAGTTTTCTGGTCATAACAAGTATCGCTAAGCCTTTGAAAACTATAGTGCACTGTCTTTTTTAGCCCTGAAAGGAGCTTTCAAATGTCTGAGAGTATAGTGATAGAAGCAGGGTTTTTTTTCTTTTACTCGAGGACTATGAATTGGAAACAGAAAGCCTATTTTACAAACTGTGACAGGCCATGAAAAAAGACATCATCTAGTTGCATTACAAACTTGCCTTTAAACTTGCTAGAAGTCATTCAAAAACATTTAAAGATAGAACTCATTTGATTGCGTTCCTTCGTCTTTCTGCACCTGCTGCACTGCCGCTGTGATACCAGTATGGAAGGGTGTCTGCCCATAGTTGATGACCTTTGAACCCCTGTAGGTCAGCAGACAGAGGGGAGCCTCTGACATCTGATTACTTCAGCCACACCTGCTGCTGGGCAAGGAAAGGGTCACACCCTCATGTCTCCCTCCACCTCTGGAAATAGACCCGTTGCTACAGAAGTTACATAAGTCCCTGCTTTGTTGAGTAGTTGATTAATGAGCACAGAAGGTAAGAGACGCGTAATATCTATTTCAGTTTTGGTGTGCCTCTATACATTGTTGCATATTTGAGTTTCCAATCTTAGTAGGAGTTGAATTTCCCAACTTTTTCCACACAGGTGCATGCAATCTATTTTGTTGAGTCTTTTTCTTTGTAGAACTACAGTCCAAAACTATATCCACATTCAAAGAAAACAAATATATAGTGCCTGATAAATACACATAATAGCTCAGTATAGATCTCATGTGATTAGCCTTCCCGTGTTCACAGCAATATGACTATAAGAGGAAGCTAAAACTATAGCTAAAACTCAATGGCGTTTGGAAGAAATCAGCTCATTCTGTGATTTAATTTTAGTAGTGAAATAAAGACTTCCTAAAACATTTAAAACATGAAATATGCTAATGGATTAAACTTTAGATCAGTTATTTCATGCTAGACACAGTAGAATATACATATGAGAAGTTGTAACAGCTAAAAGGATAGAAAGCATAAGTATAGATTATACAATTAAGTACAGCACATTATAGAAAGAATTGGGCTACATTACTGCAAGAGTCTACAAAAAGCTCAGAGAAGTTTCAAACCCAAAATAAAGAAAAGAGGCATGTATTAGCGAAAGAAGGATATTTCATACTTTAATATTTATTCTGGCAGCCATTAGCTGTATTAAATACACATATTACTTTACATTTTTTTCAAAGTGGATTAAGTTTTCAGTTCACATTTGAGCATGTAACTGACTTTTTTCCAGTCAATGAGTGTCAAACTTAATCTAAATAATCTGTTAATACCAAGGCAAATATAATTTGGAACAATTATTATTTACACAAAATACAAAAATATATTTCACAAAAAACAATTAGGACATCTATAAAATTACAAACCTATTTCTATTATAAAAAGCTTTTCTTTTTTAAATACTCTTCCAGCTCAAGTTTTGGTTGAGGGAGTGTAACCTGGTTTGTGTGGCGTGATGGTTTGTGATTCTGACAATAAATGTTTCAGTGACTCCTTGCTGCAAACACTCCGTGTCTTCATTCCTCACAGTGTTTCATGGAGTCCATTACCTTATGGCTGCTGAAGTATTCTTGTCCTCAGGTTCCTTACAAGGCTAATTTTGACCCTTCTTGCAGTCCTTACAGCTCTTTAGTCTGGTGGCCTGGAGTTAGTGGAGCACTGCTGGGTTAATTTTAAAGGAGTGCTGGCTAAACCTGATGCTGCAGTGGAGCCACTTGGAAGTTGTTGTGCCATCCAGCTGTATCCTGTTGTATGGTGTTTCATGTGGGGGCCGAGCCAATGTTAGCTGTTCAAGGGGGGTCCAGACATCCACCCCCTCCCTTCCTCATGGCTTCACTCCAAAATGACTTTGAGCCTCCATGTCACATGCCTAAGAACAGACAGACAGAGAGACAGACAGACAGACAGACAGACATGATTAGAGCAGGACTCCTTGGCTCCTTGGTTGCCAGCTCTATTCTCAGAACCTACAGCTTTACAGGCTGGTCATCGTAAACACTAATAAACGGCATTCTGCAGCTCTAACAGGGGGCTGGCTCACTGCCCAACTGGTTGACTGAATGTCCACTTTCACAGAGGGACAGACCGGCTGCGGGCTATGAAAGACGAACATTCAGTGGCTGAGACACAGAACAGAGCCTAACCTTAACCCTGGAAGGAAAAGAACATCGAAATAGAAAAAGCTTTTCAACTCCCACTTCATTCTCATTCCATTCCTGACATTTACAGTTGGAATTTTCCCCAGGTTTACACCAGCACACATTCCTCATACTTTGATGCAAGTTTCAACACTCACAAGCCCCGTAGTAAAAAAGGGTTCAAAACAAATTGTCATGTATGTCCACTGCCTATTCTGTACACAAATAAACCCCACCCAATTCTCTATAGAGTAACAGTTTCATTCATGCATACATGCCAACTTCTATGTCCTCTTGTGCAACAAATGAAAAAGAGTTAAGGGGAGAAAAGAATATGACAAAGCACATTATTGTTACTTTAGAGAACATAAGGGAGGTGACTCCTGTGTCACTTTATGAGCGGTCATTAGCATAGCTGGCATAAAGAACAAACACTCCTGTTAAGCCTGAGTTGCACACAGGCTAATTCATCAAGGGCTCTGACAGCTAGGCTGCATTAGCACTTACTCTCTAACGTCTTGTCAAGGTCAGCAATGAAGTCCTCCAGTTCTTTGGTGTCGCCCAGTTTGGCTGTAGGGAAAAGACAGAGATTCAGGTCTTAGAATGAGAGTAGGAAAGAGTTGTGTAATGAGAATCTTTAATCTTATACTGTAAGACAAAAATTGAGACTGAGGTTGAAGCAGAATGATGACCATCAGATTTTTTTGCTGTCTTATGATTTGTCCTTTATAATACATCTCACTTTGATCAATGTCTCACTACAGTGATATGATTCTGGACCTTACAAGTAAACCTATTTTTTAAATTTTTTGTTCATAATGTACAAAGTCGCAGTAGTGTATGTGTTAATGCAGATGCATAGCCTACGTTTTGGTGACATAAGAAGAGGTGAGTTGGTGGTAGGGGAGAGCACAGTGGGGGAGTTCAGCCTCTCATCACTGAAGCTGAAGCTGTTTCTGTTCAGTGACTCTGCACCTGTTAGATCAAGACAGAAGACAAAATATGAATAAATTAGATTATGTGAGTGTTTACTTTTTTGTTAAGTCCACACATCTGTGTCAGTGAAGCATCCTCAGGGTGTTATCATTGCATTCTCCTCTCATGACACACAGAGATGTGCATACACACACACATACTTTGACACAAGTCTCTGATGTACAACTATACTCTTAAAGCCCTTGCTGATCCCTGAGTAGATACTGTACTCACTGTAATGACATCTTGTCCTCATTTCCATAGGCCAAAGTTTCTGCTCAGCTAAACTGAGAAAAATTATTTGTAGCTTTAGTTCATTGACTAAATCTCTATTAAGGCTGCTGTTGACAGCAATGTCACAGCTTGTCCTGTTCCTCATCTCTGATATGTGTAGCGTCTGACACAGCAGAGAACGTCCTTGTTTGGGATCTGTTTCTGTTGCCTCTGTGCTACTCAAACACCAAACAGATTGCTACATATGTGATATAATGACCACTTTGATTCTGCCAGATCCTATTTCAAGCCTGCACATAACATATCACATTTTTATTGTTTGTCTGTAAAAAAAAGGGGGGGAGAAGGAAGACATAGGAACTGGTTTTCTGAACCAAAGGATAGAAATTGTCTGTCTGGCTTCACTCATTAAAAGTGATCATATTTGGTTGTAGAAATGTAGAGTTGTGGTCAGTCAGTGATATCAATGCACGTGTGAAGTAAGAGTGTGTGACAAAAAAGAAGATTAGGTAACACTAAAAGCTGTTCTTGTCTATCTCACCCCTCTTACTCAAGCAGACCTAAAGTGTCTCACATGTCAACTTACTCTCCCTCTCTGACCTGTACCACTCCCACCACTCAACACTAAACACACAGAGTGAGACTGGAGCCACCACACTCAACGGGAAGCATTCAGGTGCATACACACATTTTGGGCTGAGTCCAGACACCAGCATTTAACTTGGACATGGAACTATTCAATTTCTCAGTTTTTGTTTCTGGTTTCATATTCCATTCTCAAACTCTGCTATTCCTGTTTTCCAATCTCTGCTGCTCACTCAGAAATGCACACTCTCCCTGCACAGTCCCTGTCATCTGCATGCTGAACACTCCGTCCATCCATCAGGCTAAAACACAATAGGTTGTCCCTGTGTGGGACAGATCCCTCTCCATTAGACTGCCATGGAGAGGACAGAGCTCATGCAGGAATCTAATCCCTTGAGTCAGTCAACAAGCTTGTTAGCAACACAGACACAGGTTCATACATCTCCCTCTGGCTATTATCACCAATGATCCTTAGTGGTAATTATTCAATTGCTATGAACATCCTGTGCACTGAAAATACCCTCATAATACCACTGAAACCTAGTTAATATGCAGTTACCAAATTGCTGTCCAAAAGTTGAAAAATCTGCTTGAAGTCAGATTTATTCACATAGGTTTCACTCAGGGAAAGCACCAGTTTGTCTTGCATTGTCTGAAGGGCGGGCTAGCCAGCAGTTCACTGGACAGCTTCTCTCCACTGCTAAATGATTCCTCTGACAACCTTTACAGAAAACTGATGACTCTAAAGATCGTCATCTAGTTTTGAAAGTCCCAACCCACTCACATATGTTCAGCAAATTGTCATTGCTTATGGAGACCCAATTATGTCAGCAAATGAGGGTTAGAGGCTGCTCAGGGCTCAGCCTGCAGCTGGAGGGAAAAAAAGAGAAACAAACAAACAAACAAAAAAACACTGTATGTAAAATGTGTTTGATGGTAAAACTGTGGAGAAATGGTCACTGTGAGGGGGCAGACATGCCAAATATGCAACAGAAGCTTAATCTGACACCAAAATCTCTGGACTATGATCAAGGATTTCTCTCTCTATCTTTCTCCGTATTCATGTGCAGTTGTGTGTGAAAACTACATATGGCTGAATGTGCAGTTTGCAAGTCTTTGTTGCTGTCCTCTTGATGACATATGATTAGATACAGCACACAAAGGTATACATTCCAGTGGAAGAGAACAAGTACTAACACTGATCCTAATAGAGAAGTAGCATCAATAAGACAGAGTTTATAAATTTTGCTAAAAACCCTAACGTCTTTTGACTGTTTCTTGTAGTAATGGGGGCGGAAATAACAGATTAGGAGAACAATTCATAACCACAGTGTGTCATTAGTACAGTGTCTGATACCCATTCTTGAATCACAGTTTTTATGACACTAATGTGTGATTTTTCACTGAACAATTTTAAGATGCTGCTTAGGACCTTCCGTGTTTTAAGACATCCAAATGTATGGCAGAAACTTTAGTCTTCACCAGGACCATTTTCATTCCTACATGATGCAAATTGCATGATTAAAAAAATAATAATAATAATGAGCAATAATGAAGACAAGCCTATTTGTGTCGTCACTTTTGGGAAGCAAAGTCATACTAGAAGAGCATGGACAATTCTGCCCACGTTTTGTAAATAAACGGGTGATAATTACTCTCTGAGTCGCTGATGCCGCTGTCGCTGACGCTGGCGCTGCTCCGCCTCTTCATGGTCTTCAGGTGTTCGTCGTACCTGAAGTGTCGCTTCTCCACCGGCGACGTGAAGTCTTCGATTACCGCATCGAACTCGCACAGCACGTCGTTAAGATCCTCCTCGTTGACGAACTTTGCTGCAGGACAATGCCAAGGAACAAAAAAAATAATAATTACATTTATGAGAACTATTTTTTGATCAGTTGAGGTTTGTGTGTGTCAAGATCAATACTGACTGCCTGGGCTGTGGCAATAGAGTCTAATATTAGGGCAATATGATTATATGGGGACAGAACTACGTGAGAGGTATTTCAATATAGCCTGAAAATATTAGCAAACGCCAAAAGCAAAAGCCTTTTAATATTTCCAGTTGTATGTAGTTTTTACAAAAATGATATGTGAGTATGAGCCTACTGAGGCAGTGTAAAAACGGATACAGTTTTAACAAAATAAAATAACAGAGGATGTAAAAAGAACTTCATATTTACCTTGAGGTTTTAATTTTGGAGACTTCATTATTCCAGTAGTTTGAGATTATGTGTTACAATCCTGAAAAGTCGGTTTTGTTGTCTAAATATGAAGATGTGCCTCAGTGTAAAGTCCCACTCTGTCTCCTTTAGCAAAACACTCCTGAAGGTCTTGAACTAATCTCCAGCCGAGGACCGTCGCTTTTAAACGAACCCTGCTTATTGGGGGCGGGGACGACAAGGGCTGGGAGTGGAGTGTGTGTGTGTGTGTGTGTGTGTTTCTATTACATGCCCAATGGGGACTTTTAACTGACTGCACACCTACCCGTGAAGACCTTGTGTCACTGTGGTCCCTACGGGTCCAAACAGCTTTACACTGAGGGACGAAGTTATAGGATCAGACATAAGCTAAGTTGAGGTAACGGCGGCGCAATAAGATGTGATGGCTGAGCGTAAGAATGCAGTATGTCAGTAAATGTCACGAGGAAAGTGACTGGAAGGTGTGAGTACGTGTATGCGCGCGTACACGTGTGTAGGTTTCTTGTCTGTATGCCTATCCGGGCAGTAGCCATTTAAACTTTCAAGCTGAAGTTACATTCCCTGACGTCTCCCTCATAAAATTCTGTTTGTAAACAACTTATGCGTCACATGCCACGCAGAGATATTTATAATCGTGACCCAGTGCATTTCACATTTTATCCCTTGGCAGATCATGACAGAACCAGGCCAAAGTGTGAGTTCTTTAAGGAAAGAACAGTTTTTGGAATGTTGCCACCATTGTTTTTCTTACAGTTAAGCTTGAATATGTAATGAGTCGCTGTGGTGATATATGTACTTTATTTGAATACAACACTTGTACCTCTAGCACCATAAAGATTTTTTTATTATTATTATTTATAAATGCACACATTTTGCATGTCCTTTTATTCAAGTAATGTTTCAAGTGTAGTAAGTACTTGAATATTTCTTAAGCAATTAAAATTTAGCAATATTATTAACACTGGCCTTAAAGTAATATAGCTGATATGTTATTTTTGTTCATACAGTGTAAGCTAAAATAAATAAAGCATACACATGAGACTACATTCCACTTTTATTCCCATGCAGCTACTACATTGTGAGGCTGTTATCCTTTCTCTTGTCAAAATAGGATTGTTTAAAAATGTATAGACCTTTGAATGTGGAATTATCCCAGTGAACTTATTTATTAAAAAAATATTTGTAATACTTTTTAGGTTATATTTCACATTTTGTAGCAACATATAGGAACTGCACTGTACCCAGGGATAAGGTTTCCTAGTTCTGTACAACATGATCCTGTTGAGAGGAGCCATATATCAGACAAAACCTTATTACACTGACATGAAAATGTTGTTTCTGAGCCTTATAATGAGCAACGGTACAGCTGGAGTGACATCTGGTGGTGCATGGTCACAATTGCATCTTCATCCATATCATGCAGTCTTTATCAGCATGTTAGATGGAGTTAAAAGGTCTGAAGCAAGCCAATAATGACATAACTATGTTAGCTTAGTGTATTTGTTTCATAGGCATAAAGCAAAACTTCTCTTTGTGTTTGAAGTCTGGATGAGCAGCTGGTTAGGTCTCCATTTTTATAAGACCAGCAACAAGATAACTCGCCAATTTAAAATGTCCATGAACTTGACATTGCATTTCTGTCAGCTCTCACTCGACCAGAGAATTTATTAACAAAGTGTCATATTATTGTTATGTACAGTAGTATTCTGAATGTCAAATTTCAGAGGCACTGTCAGAAGGTTCTCATCAGGATTCCCATAGTCCAAGGCAGCCAGTTATGAAATAAAGCTAGCTGTCTGAGAGTTAAATTGTCTTCACAGAGCAGTAGCATGCAGGACAGCCATGCTGAGACTTTCACACCTCCAGTGACCAGTTTAACATGCTCAGCAAATGGATAAACATGCCATGTGTTTGCAGCTGCACATGTTTGTTGATTCTGGAGGCCCTGAGGTACTTCTAAATGATGGGCATGGCCTCAGCAGAGGTGCTAAAAGTGACACCTTCAAGACAACATGAGAAGCTATCAGTGTTCACATACCCATACTTGGGATAGCAAGACTTGCTATTTTCAAACAGAAACCATTCTTTTAAATAAATACATAAATCACTTAGTTGGACACTGTAAAATAAGAACAATGATCATATTTATTGAAAAATAAATTACATGATCTCTACTTACATATTTACATTCATTTCAGTTAATTAGAGAAGATAAGAAAGAAACTAAAATTACCCTGTTACAGGATTAATGCAGCAGCTGTGGGTCACAAGATGTAAAACTGTTGTCATAGATGTGTTATAGGTTGCATTTGTGTTTACTAAGATGTAGATGTGAAAGCTTAACCTGACCTGTCATCCTTTGGTATGCATGTGTGTGCGTGTGTGCATCACTCAAAGTCACAGCCCAGTAGCTCAATTCTCATGGTAATGGCATTCATCCAGCTTTTGGGGATGATTCGGATGAAGCGGGAGAAAATAGGAGGGTAGATATAGTTCTTCACATGTTCGTTGTTATCTGTATTGCCATGAAAAGTCTACATTTGGTCAGAGAGAGACAAAAGTTAAACACATCAATTTGCCATTGCTGTCAGAAAACTCCAGTTACCTGTGGAGTGGTTCATTCTAGTAACCTTTCCATGTGATTTTGCTGTGTCTCACCTTGACAAGGATGGCTTCATCATCTGTGTACTGGTTCCAATGTCTTCCATCGTCGCTGTACTGCAGAGTGTAAGAGATGACATACATTGTTGTCCCCAGAGACTTTGCTCCCTGTGTTATGATACCAGTGATCTTCTTAACTTGGGGCAGCTCAACCTGAAGCCACTGGTTCATGTCGCCATACTGTGGTAAGAAAAGAGAGAGAACTAAATTGACATGCAGGGTGGAAACTACTAAAAGAATTTTTTCGCTGTTTATCAACAATTTTTCAAGGGGTTTTGGAGGACTGCAGTCATGTGCATCGCGTTAGCAGGTAGCTCAAAACCTGGTTTACAAGGGCAGCCACATTCTGTGTGTTATACATATTGCTCACTATACATTTGCATTCATTATGACCTGTAATGTAAGTTAGAATATGTACCTTAGCCCTCCATGCATTGATGGCGCCTTGTCTATTGAGACGTGCAAGTGAGGGGTTCCAGGGTCCAGAGTACCAGCTGGAAGCTATGGAGCTAGCTGAAATGCGATGGTCTTCTATCAGTCCGCTCTCCATCCCCAGAGGCACCGAGCAGCCTGAGGCATCAGTTTTAAACTATCACATTTGCATAACCCTAACTCTGTTTTGTGCAAGTGTTTGTACAGCAGCAGAAATTATTCATCATTACAGTGTCACCTTCTGTCATTTTTGCAAATTTAACGTGCTTTATCTGGTGTACAGTATGCTTAAACTACAAAATTTTTCAAGTTCATCAAAGAAAATATGTATTTAAACCCTTTTCTTTACCTTTGCAAAAGTATATTTTTATATTTCAAATAGTTTATAAAGAAGACAGAAATTGGCCAATATGGCCCATATCAGAAGATGAGGCTCTCTATAATTTACACATCAATGTAAAGTATTAGAAAGTTATTGCTGACTTGTGTTCTAGCTTGCCCACATCCACCCACTTGTACAATAATAACCTACCATCAAGTTCACACCCATAGAACTCCATTCGGACTGTAGCTTTGTTGTACCAATCGATAGGATGGAGCCTGATGAACCGTCCAACCATAGGAGGAAAGAAAGTGTTTTTCTTTGTCTCATAGGCATCTTGGTTTCCACCGAATATCTAGTAAAAGATAAAGAGAGAGAAAAATAGAGGTTTTCACACTTCATTTTTAAGCCCTTGTAATATGGCAATTTAGGAGACCAGAGGACAACACTTACAGCGAAAGCAAAAGCAGCGTGACAAATAAAGCACATGATTTCAGTGTATTGAATAATGTGACTTACATTTCAATAATGATAAAACTACAAAATAGTTTAGTCAGTTAAATTTTTAAAATTTCCAGTACATCACCTGCCAACCTGGATGCCTCCAAAAGGCAAGTATTATCTGCAAGTATTAATACTGCGTATACTAAGAAGGCACTACACACTTTAATGGTAGAGTCAATGTGGGGATGGTAGCAGATGCCTGTTGCAAAAAAAAAAAAAAAAGGGTTGTGGCAAGTTACTCTGCTAAACTGACTGGCTCACTGTGTGTTGGGTCACAAACATGCCAAAATACTGGTAGTGATTCTCATGATTCTCATAAATTTTTTGCACTGACAGAATAAGAGAAACGCAGAGCATTGTCACAAAAGACTAATTAAGGGGCATTACAGACCATCTACCATGGCACCGCTGTCACTTTGTCTGCCATAATCTAGATTAACAAAAGAGTTGCAATGGTAGCAAATCCAAAATATCTATTCAATTTTGGTTCTCTGATCTCTAGTAGTATCTTTCAAATATGTACAATGTGTAGGCAAGCATGTGGTGGAATCTTAATTCCTTACTTCACAGCATATCAGAAAAACTGTGCCACTTTCCCACTTTAAACAGAATGTAGCAAACCTCCCCCACCTTTCTGAGGTGCCTGCTGTCACCCTTATAGAAGATCCACTTCCTGCGATCTGTGCTGTAGGAGATATGGTACTTGACCACATACTGGGATTGGAACAACTGCCTTGCTCCCTGAGTGGCTACTTGGCTGATCACAACTGGCCTCTGGAAGTCCACCTGTACAAGAAGAAGACCACAGGAAACACAGTTGGTGGTATATTTATGCAAGTTAGTAGAGTCTGTATTGCATACCCTTTTCCTGACTTTTAATGAGAGGTAATCGTTTAAAAAAAAAATTATTGAGGAATCATACAAATGTAGGCATTCCAACAAATATTCTTAGATGTGAGATGAGAAAAGAACAACAAGAAAACACAAACAAGACCATATTGGGTTTGGAGCTGACTGAAAGAAGCTAAATTCACAGCTACAATAAGGTTTCCAATGTTTAGGATACCAAAATCTCTCTATTTTGAAAAAGCAGTGTTCATATAATCAGACACTGAGACTGACACTGTGATCGCACAAAGAGGGATTTCTTGCAACTGGTAAAAATTACCATAAGGAATTCACATTAGATTTTGATTTAATCCCCTTACAGGCATGGTTAATGCTATGAATTATACAGTTTGGGTTTTTAAGACAACTTGTCAACTTGTCCATTTGTGTCAGAGCTAAGATCATATGGAGCACACTCCTCCCTTTCCTTTTAGTTCAGATAATTCCTGTGTTACTTGAGATGGTCTGTCAAGTTTCATTTTTTAACATATGCAGTCCATGTTCAAGTGTGTTTCTTGTTTTATTTTGGTAATGCTTGTCTTGTGTCTTTTGTCTACCCATGCCCTGTCCTGTTTCCCTCCTCTTGTGATTACCTGCCCTACCCTGAAGTGTTTCACCTGTGTTGATTGCCCCACCTGTGTTGCATTACTCCTAGTGTGTTTATAGCAGACATGTGCAAACTACGGTCCGCGGGCCATATACGGCCCGTTGGGCTTTTTAATCCAGCCCGCCGAACTTGTCTCGAAATTATATTATTAAGTTAAATTTTATCATAATTAAACCCCCTTCATTTTACCTTTTCACTGTAATGCCCGTGTTTCTCCAATAAATGGTGCACTTCAAAGACATTGACCTTTGTTTGAGTGCAATGTATTACTCTCTTCTTCACTTTTTAGCATTGCACTTTGAGCCCTTCTGTAAAAATGAGCCGACCGAAGAAAAGAAGACAGTGAGTGCCGAGTGTTTAATAAAGAGTGGACAACAGAATATTTTTTCAATGAAGTCTGATCAATGGCTGTATGTCTGATATGCCAAGAGACTGTTGCGATTTTCAAAGAATACAATATCAGCCATCATTTTGCCACAAAACATGCAAACTACACTAGCAAACAATCAACAGAAGAA
>JAPZDY010000005.1:2288584-2299308 GCA_029783645.1 Ctenochaetus hawaiiensis | reverse complement strand
AGGCCAAATCTTTTCATGTAATGGTTTTTACATTTAATTTATATTAGCTCACACAAACACACCATCTTTCTATTCTGACCCGGCCTCTCTGTCAACTTTTAGAAATCATTGTGGCCCATGAGTCAAAAAGTTTGCCCACCCCTGGTTTATAGTCTCTGTGTTTCCCCTTTGTCTTGGTCGGATTGTCTGTTTTTCATCCCTTGCTCTGTTGTCTCTTGATGGCTCTATGTTACTTTATGGATATGTTTGGTCCCCGGCTTTGTCTCCATTTCCCGTTGTGGTTTCACTCCCTGGTTCTTGCGTCCTGGTCGCCATCCTGCCTTTTTACTGACTGGTTGATTAATTTTTGGTTTCTGTCATTTCATAGTTTTTGTATTTCCTTGTGCACTTTTTGGCTTCCTTGTTTTTGTTTTATCAACTTTCTATATACAGCTCACCTTTTGTTTGTATAGCCTTGTGTTGTGTTTTGCTTTTGGTTCCCATTTTGTTCTTACAATGACACTGTCTGACTTGGGTTTGCAAAGATGTGCTTTGTAATTCTAAGAGTTCTGTGGTCTCACAAAAAGGAGCTATTACTGAATCAAGTAGTTTAAAAAGAGTTTTAGGAATATGAAGATGCTCTGAAAAAGGTACAAAATTTGAGGAAGGATGACCATTTTTATTGCAATAAATCTTCCCACCAGCGATATGGGAAGCAATCCCCCAAACTGAATGTTGTTCTGTAGCTTAGATTACAATGGGGGGAAGTTGTTTTTTTATATGACTGAGAGTCCTTGGTACCTTTAATGCCTAAATATATAAATTTGTGTGATGACATTTTGAGGGGAAACCTTGGCAGAACCAAAAGGTCAACAATAACAATGATGAGGTTTCAGGTGGATCATTTATTTAAAAAAAAATCATGGAAACTTCTGGCTGTTTTAAAAATTGTGGGTCAAGTCACTGCAATCTATCACACTGAGGTAGATCATCAAGTTTTGAGGAAAGAGAGAGAGCTGCGTGATCTGACATCACTATATCGTGACACTTCATCATATTTAAGAGTGACATCAGTTAGGAGTATGCCACTAGAAACAGTCTTTTTGAGTATGAACATTATGAAGACTGACCAAAGGAAAAGGCACTAAGTAAAATTAACCTGCCACTGTTAGAAATCTGCCTTCTTCACTATCAGTGGTTGCTTTGTGAATAAATGGAGTACCCTCTCTAAATAATACAGCTACATCTCTTGATGTGACTGCACATATAGCATGATAGGTTTGCCCAGTCTATTTACTTTGTAGTTTAGTCTATTCATCTTTTATTCATATGAGTTTCCTGGAGAAAAATAATGTCACCAGACAGTGTCTCTAAACGTGTTAATACATTGCCTCGTTTGATTGGCCAGTTCAGATGTTTAACAATCCAAGTAACCACACTGATTAGTCTTTCCCTCTCCAACTGTCCCACATTATCTTGTGTGATCCAAGCTCAAATCAAGCCATGCCATTGATGTGTTAATGCATGATGAAGTCCCAGACCCTCCCTCCCCCGAACTCAATATCTTGCCTATACTAAAAGAAACCTTTAACTTTCACTGAGAGAGTAAAAAAAAGAAACAAAACAAAAGGCTAAATAGCAAACCCACACAAACATATTAAACACTCAGTTAACTGCCCTTACCTACCGCCTTTAATAAAAAAATTAAGCTCAGGATAGCTCTGCAGTTCTCATATAACTAAACAAATTCAACATTTAGAAAGCGCAAGCATATTTGTCAAAACATACAAAACCTTACCAGTATAGAACAATCTAACATACACACATTTTTTACATCCAAAACATTAAAACACATACCTGAATCCAGCTCGAGTTCCGTTCTGTGCTCCATGCATTGTATTTACCTTGATTGTTTAATCTGGCAAGGTAGGGCTCCCAGTATCCTTTAAAGATAGAGATATTATCATTCATCTGACTTACAGTTATGTAAGTGGTAACTTAGTTATAGTTACTATACTTATAAATTTTTAACACAATACTCATGCAAAAATTGTACAAATATTGTGATTGTGCAAGGACCACAGTGTATTTGTTACCAAAACAAATGAGTGCTGAAAGAGGTTTACGTACCTCTAGTGTTGATTGCAGTAATCTGTTCGTCTTTTACACTGCCTAATTCTAGACCCAATGGACGGTAGCAATCTTGGAGAAAACAAACAAGTAATATTTCACTTTTAAAACCCAACATAATAGTGTACCAAAGTAGTTTTAAATCAAAGTGCAAATGATGCAAAGTGTTTTTTAACTGCTTGTACCGTGATCAAGCACTAGAAAGAGGGTCTGCATGCCCTTCTGTTGGTTGAAACCAACTTCCGTCTCCAGCTGCCAAAGTCCAGGTTTGGATGGATACATCTCCAGAGTAGCAAAACTCCCTGCAGAGACAGTTTGGTACTGTAATTAAGCTGAACATCAAGAATAGTAACCAGAGGGCTAATCTGTGCATTACATCTTATGAGGTATTATCAGGTAGGTCTACAGTAGAGTTTGTGTTTTTTCTTTTTTTTTTTAAGTAACAAAAGCTGTTTTTCTGAATATGTTAAACAAACAAACATTATGTTTCTCACCAGGAAGCAGTGGGTAGACGGCCTGTCTGTAGCTGTTGATCTTCTTGTGGAGGAACGTCTGTCCATGGAAGTGGACACTCTGAAAGTCCTTGGGAGAACCCATGTTGATCAGGTGCCAGCTCACAAGCTGGTTGGTGTACATTCTCAGGCCCTTCAAGTTGTATATAATGCCATTGATGGCTTGGGAAACAACAGACACATAGAATTTTTAAGCATTTTCAGTCAGGTTATTATATTTTATAAATCAACAGTACATTGTCTTTGCAAATTAGCATGTTGTGTAAATCTTGGTTGTTGTGTTGGAAAAGCTTTTGGGTGAAGGATCATTTAGACCAGGTCAGTCAGAGGTAAATAATGCATTACAGTGAAACTTGAGGTTCTCTTTGAAGTTGGGGTCCATAACTCTCCTTCGGTTTTTCCTTTGAATGATCTCATGGTTCTTCTGGTAGTACCAGCTCTGCGACTCATCAAAGGTCATGAAAAGCAGCATGAACTCCCTGAAGTCTGTTATCTCCCTGTCCAGGGTGCCCTCTCGACACACCAGCAAAGGCCCAATCAAACCAGAGTGTATATCCCTTTCCTATGAGACAGAGCATATACTAGGTTTAACATGAGTTTTTTTTATAAATAGGAACCTCTTCCACTGTGCTAATCCCAAACACATGGTATTTTTATTTTAATAATTATAATAATTATTTTAATTTTAATTTATAGCTCATGTGCCTAGAATCCTAATTATTTAGAAAACTTTTAAATTATCATCATGGCATAAGTTTGTAAAAAACAATTCTAGTTACAATCACTGCATTGTGTGTGTTACTTTAAGCACATTTATCTGCATTCAGCTGTTTTTATTTTATGTTGTTGCAATGGAATCTAATCATTAGAAACCTTAACTTCACATGCAGCAGCTTTAATTTTTGTATTTGTGCATCATCGTATTTCTGTAATAATTTAAAAGTTTCTTTCAGGTGGATATCACTCACAGGATTAACACCTGAATAGTAAGCCCAGGTCCGACAGTGAGACTCATCCGGTTTTGGCCCAACTGCAGAATGAACCTTCCATATATATGTAAAGGTGGTACCAGGTTCTACCTCATTGTCATATTTATACCAGTACTTAGAACCATCCTCATACGACAAACCCTCTGTCTGCTTGGTATAAGAAACCCCATTTGGGTGTAAGGAGTATGGACGGCTGGCATTGTTCTTGAACACCACCTACAAGACAAAACAACATTTTCTGTGATTGGGCAGTAATTTGCTGGTTAAGCATTCTGGAAAACGTGCTCATTAATTTCCTTGATAGAAGTAGAAAAGATCAACATAACTTTTGTGGCTGTCTGGTAGATACAAACCTACAGGGACAGATCATTAAGTTTAGTTGCACTAACCCTGATCTTATAGGTACTAACAAGGGAAAAGAGCCTTCACACTGTAGAAAGTTACTGTGCTTTACCAAGAAAACGTATGTAGGTACTTACTACCCATGAATCATTAGGTGTAGTTTTTACACCCTCATTTTTTGGGAGAGGTCAAAAAATGTGGTCAAACAAGTCTATTAGTGAGCTTTAGATATGATGGATGATGGATTTTGTTACCTTTGAAAAGAACAAAGCTGTCTGTTTTTCCTTTTCCAGTTTTTGTGCAAAGCTAATAAAAATATTTAGCATATAGACAGACAGCAGTGACAACCATCTCAATCTTACTTAACTCTTCTCAAGAAAAAAATAAGCATTTTTACCAAAATGTTGAACTATTTCATTTAGACAGGGTTTACAAATGTAAGCAGCAATTCCAATACAGACATAAATGTCCCTCTTATTGTAAACACATTAAAAAGGTCACACTGAAGACTATGCACGACAAACAAAATGCAACAATGTAAGATCCAGAGGAGTTAAACAGATGATGGCTTGTAGTTGATGCTGACTGTCTTACCATGATACTTTGTCCAACCTCTGCCTTGATGATAGGTCCCAGGATGCCTAGATGCTCATCTATCTCTCCACGGATTTCAGGTGTGCTGAAGCCACTGTCCATGTAGCTCCGGAAGACCACCTTGGTGAACTTAGTTTCTCGGCTGTTTTGTTGGGACTTGTCTTGTCGCCTGTTGGTTTCAATTTGCATGCAAATGAACCTGCTGTGTACCTTTCCAATAAAACTGAATAGCAATGTCTTTTCAAATGTCATATGAGATTTTCCTACTATCACTGAGCTCACCTCTGTCCATAGCCAGAATAGTCCCACTCAACCTCCTCTGCAGCAATGAAATAGGTCCTTACATTTGTGCCTGAGTATTTTAAGTAGTATTTAGCAGTTTCATCCATGTTGAGAGTCTTGATGTCTTCATGGCTACTGTAGGGATCTTTGTACATCACATACTCATATTCATCTGCTTTTACATTGTGCTTATCTAGTCCAAGATGACCTGGTTCACCCCCAGGAACATACAGCTCGTAGTCACTGAAATCAGGCCGAGGCACACCGATGACCACGGGCTTGTTAATGAGCTCATCCTCATCAGAAATAGGTTGTGGCGATTGGGGTCTTGACCCACGTGGGGTCATGCCTGGATTGAATCCACGAGGAGAGAATGGTAAGCCAGTCCTGGCCTGAGGCTTGTATTCCTTTCTCTTTCTTGTTTTCATGCCTTGGCCTTTTTGGGGTCTCTTTCGGAGATTCACCGTCTTCTTCTTTGGGTCTGGCTGTGTCTGAGGGGTCTCTATCCCCAAATATTTCATTATATAGTCAGGAATTTCCATTGGCACCGTTTGGTGTGTTCCCTCATAAGTCCAGTTGTGCCCCTGCATTTTGACAGAGGTGGTTTTAATCAAATCCTTGCTGTTTTCTTTGAGGTAGATGAACACTTCTTCACTGCTGTCTGAGGCATTTAATTCCTCTGAACCGCTCTTTCTTACTGCATCGCTGGAGAGGGACGCGTTACTTAAAGCCACAGTCTCATTAAACACATTTTCCACAGCTGTGACATTCTCTCTACCCTCTGAACTAATGTTCCTTGATGAACTCAGTTTCAGCATATTGTCTGTGACATTCTGTGAGGGTCCAGTTTTTAGGGAAATATGTGTTACATTTTCAATGTTGGAATTAGCTGGAATGGTCACTGTTTCAGAGGAATTCATTTGAACTTCATAGTCTGGCTCTGCTGCAGTGATAAGTGAGTCGTTATGGCTATTTTTGTTGTCTTTGCTCTCCACCTCTAACCCAAAGATGGCTAAGATATATCTGTATACACTGCTGATGCAATCCTTATCAACATCAGCTGTTGGAATAGACAATAAATTCTTTGTTCCTCCTGGCGTCGAGCTAACATTGTTAGTTACTGTATTATTCTCATCTGCTTTTGTACTGTGTGACAGTGAGGGGACCCTGTCCTTCAGTGTACTGTGGAGATTTGAGAGGATGGAACTAGAACTTCCTTGTAATGTTCTAGTAAGATTGGTAATCTCTGTAGACACTGCAAGATTATGGAGATTTGTGGCAACCACAGAAACACTGCTGTTTTTAGTTATATTGTCCTTCTTAATAGACAAAGTTGTGTTCTTAACATTTAATCCATCCATCTCATTCAGTGCATTTTGCTTTGGAAGAGAGGTCTCCCTTTTACTCTTTGTTTTTGTGAAACTATGGTTTGTATTTATATCTCCATCAGGCACATCAATAGCATCATAGTTGAGAAAAGAAAGGTCCAGCTGCTCCACAGCTGTGCTTCCAGATTGGTTTTTTAGGGACCTGAGGCCCAATTCATCTGCAAACATGTATGTATAAATATCAGTTTCCATTGGTACTTCTTCAGCAGATTGTGGCTTTTCTTCTGGGCGATCATCAAAGCTTGGAGGCTTCCACACAGTAAATTCCGTGTGTGTTGCTGTGTTTTCATAGTCATTGTATTCATACTGGTAATCACGATAACACTCTACATCCTGGAACTTTGCCCGCATTCCTTTGGTTGTCTCATGGGAGTTCAGAGAGGCCAAAAGCCAGACGCCTGATTCAAGAAAGACACCAAGGAGTCATACATGAAAAATTTTTGAAATACTAGTCAAATCGTAACTTTTCACTTGCAAAAGTTTCAGATGGTGGCATTAATTAATAAGAATCCAGATAAACTTAATGTATCTTTTGTCACAATATTTTCTGAAGGTGAAAGTAATCAGATTTAATGATTAGATACACAATTAACAATTAGAAACGGAAAAGGGATTTTAAGCTCTGACTGACCAATGTTGTCCATGTTCATATTGATGGTCTCTCCAGTCATGGGGTAGAGGCTGAGAAAGTCCTCTGTCCGCTCATTCAGATCAAATGTATGGCCATAAAAAGTGGCTGTCTGGATGTAGTCCTGTGCTCCAATGCTTGACACGTGCCATGTTGCAACCTCACCATTGCAGAAGCCCAAGAGTGGGCCACTCTCAAATGTATAACCATTAATTGCTGTGATGAAATTTGCATGAATATTGTGAGTACTGTGCAGTTTGATGCTTGAATAAATAATTGGGCAAGTACATATTAGGATGATTAGGATGAGCTTAATTATGGGAAAGCTTACTATGCATGACGTTGGACTTGTAGAAGTCTGGATCTGCCCTGTTGACCTTGGATCGACTACAATATTGTCGAATGTTGTCCTCAAGGTACCAGCTCTTGTTTTCATCGAATACTGCAAACATTGCATGCTGCTCCTTGTCAGCTTTCATCTGCAGAAGCAAAATTAACCTCTCCTTAAAATAACTTACATTTATAGTAAATTTTTTAAATATATGACTTTTGACTTTGACTTTTAACATTTTTTTCTTTTAAATGCACTCATTTGTAAGACTACATAATATTAACAGTCTAACAAATGGTAAAGCTCTTTGAAATGTAATAAGGAATCAGAGTTGTTAATTTTACTTTAATAGACAGGAATTTAGTGGTATATCTATTTTAATTTAATCAATCGCTGGTGGAGCATTGCATCACCTTAAATTCCCCGGTACCAAATTCAACTCTATTGCAGTGCCATGGTCACACAGGGGAGAACATGGAAACTCAGTCCAAGAGAGAACTCACTGGAAATTGAACTCAGGTCACTCTTAGCTGTAAGACAGCAGCTAGCCACAGATCCAGTGTGCTGCACAACCAAAGTATGGCTCAACACATCAAATGACAATTGTACCTCCTAATGCTAATAGAAAGATGATAAGAATATTATAAGAATACTACAGTTAGCAGTGTTTCACTATGATCCTTTTTATCTTCCATGACTACACATTACTCCTTTTCACTTTGATCATCAATATAACAGTACTCTGTAGAGTACATTTAGTAACCAACTAGTATAGTTTTGACTATTTTATATATTTTAGAGCCATGGTCATAGCAATAGGTCCTAACTTGCCTAAGCCTTGGTCAGAAAAAGTATCAATGAGTAAGGCAGACAAGACCAATATATTCAGCTAAACAACTTCTCTGCCCCCACACAATCTCTACTACGGGATTGTGATAGGAGATGGCAGGCTAACAATTCAAAAGTCCTCTCACCTTCTCATCTGCATAAGTAACCTATTAAGCTGTGCAAGGCGTTAGGGTGTGACACTGTGTTGTTTATACACCAAAGCAAAGGGCAATTTCTCCACGACCCTTGGGCTATTTATTGGAAATGAATTATGCATACCGCAGTTACCAATGTTTGGCCTCTGTTAGACCCAAGTTTTGTTTGGCCCTCCATCTTATATCTGAACCCATAAAAAATGTTGTGATTATGCGCCTGAACTTCTTGGACAAGTATGTCAAATTTCTCCAGCATAAAGTAGGCTGGCTGTCCTGTTCTGCTCCTTCTTAATCAGCCATCACGAAATCAACAATACACTGTGCAACAGTGTATTTAAAATATGAGAAGAGCTTGTGTTTGTGTTCACCCAGTTACCAAAAAGGTTAGCTACATCTACTTCTGCTCCCAGTGCACAGAATTTAGACCTGCATTGCACCCAGATTGGCAAAAAATGAACAAACAAACAAAAAAAAACAAGAGTTCCAGGAGTTATCATCCATGTTAGGGGCTTGGGGAGGTTGTTCGTAGCATATTTACACATAGCGTTGTTAACATGCTCACAAATGACTAGCTAACGCGGTGATGTTAGGGAGGTATAATTTTTTACCATGTTAAAAATTTGGTTTAACATCTTGCTAATATTTGTCAATTAATACTTAACACAAAATACATCAAAGAATCCTTTTACCTGCACATTCCTGACATTGAGAGACTGACTCTTGCAGATGAGGATTGATCCTATCAGTCCTGAGGCAATGTCACGTGGTGGGTCCACTGCACTATGGTACAGTCGTGTCAGACATCGAGGATCTTTCTCCAAAGGCTCATCCTCTTCAACTACTCGCCATACATAGGTGTGTGTCTCCCCTGGCTTGACACCATGAGAGTGGTTGCCTGGCAAAACATTGAAATATATTTCAGACCAAAGTGAAATCTGCAGCTTTTTTTTTAGTTCAATGGTGATCCAGCATGAAATACCTGCAGAATTTAGTGCAATGGTTTTTGTTTGTAATGTCAAAGACACTATTTATTTGAGACAACATTTTTTTGGCAAAATAAAGAGATTAAGTACATTAAAACCACCAAAAATGACCTCACACAAGCTGAAAATAAATATTAAGAAGATTTAAGTAGCTCAATTGAATTTAACCCACAGTTTAAAACAGTTTATTAACATCTGCCGTTGAAATCAACCAGCATAAATCATAGGACACCTTGCCTCTAAAATAAAGGTTCAAAGTGGTTCATAGACACAGGAAAAAATTTAATTTTATGACCAATAATCATAAATTTCTTGGAAATTACCACCTCAATAGCCCAAAAAATAAATAAAGTTAAAAGAGGCGCTTGTCCTTGACCCCAGATATCTTTTGAGAACCTTTAAGAATAGCGAAGGCAAAAACATTACATAGCTTGATGTTGTCCTGAGGTAGTGTGGTATCATTGGATTTGTTTAGGCCTATTTTATTGTTAAATAGCCACCATAACCAATGAAAATGTATCTTACTAACTCTGGCAGAAGTGTTTACTGATGAGGTTATCAATTAAAATTGTCTATTATGTTTAGTTAGGTTTCTTCTTTCTTCTTCACTTCTTTATTCATTCTTTGTCTGGCGTTACTTTTTAGATCAGCAATACGCTTAATATGAAGCATATCATTACCCTAAACATTTTGTTTTTAGAACTTTTGGGTTGATTTAAGTACACAACTAAACAAAGTCTATGACAAATGTATTCACATTTTTCTAGACACTGTAATGTGAATTTGCACATATAATTTTATACAAAAAATCTGTGTAGGTATTATTTGAGTTCTACAGGCACAGATTCCTTTTTGTAAATGGACTGAACTTAGCGTTTTTTATTTTTTGAAAGTGCTTTTTACAAGACAGATGAGCATTCATCCATTCATGCACACATTCACACACTAATGCCAGGTAGCTTCTCTACAATCTGCTCATCAGGATCTAATACACATACATTCATGCACCACTAGCACAGCCACTGGGAGCAATTTGGGGTTCAGTATCTTGCCCGACCAACCACCTTTTGGGTAGTAGATGACCTCCTGAGCAACAGCTGCCCCTGAGCTGTAACCTTTAGTCATTAATTTTCTTCAAATCATTTTATATATTCAACCCAAGTTGTTAGTTCACCATACTCGAGAGATCAGTCAATTTGTTTTAAGGTAAGATGAGATTTAGCAGAGTACCTCCTGCTGGGTAGTTCACTCCCTCCTCTGACTTCTCTATTGTCAGTCCATGTGGATAGATGCTGTAGGGCCTGGAGGCCATATTCTTGAAAACAATCTGCAAAAGAACAGAAGGATGTCTAATGACCAAACGCTGGCCTGGTGAAGTCTGGTACCAAAGTATAACAGTGACACTTGATTTATTACTTGGCTCTGTGCTCAGTAAATTATTGAAAATACCACTGACTAAGGACTTTCAGTGCTGATCTCCAATTTTAAATTGATAGTATTAATCAGTCCCTCCAGGAATTCGCGATGTTGCGATCACACCAAATCACGCGAATTCAGCCAATCTCCGTGAATTCAGCGCGACC
>JAPZDY010000005.1:2276185-2288545 GCA_029783645.1 Ctenochaetus hawaiiensis | reverse complement strand
CATCGCAACTTACATCGCAATTTTTTAGAAAAGCTGCCGCGAATTCAGGCATTTTAGGCCGCAACAATCATGAAAAATGCCCACGAAATCCTGGAGGGACTGATTAATGTCCAAAGTAGTAGAACAGTGTAGGAACTAGCCATTATGCCTTTTTATGCATGTCTTTCCTGATTAGACACTGCCAGGCCTGCTACGAATCAGGGTAACACACCTGTTCAGTTGGACTGATGTCAGGTGACTGTTGTTGCACATCAAAAATGATCAACTATTTACTTATCTAGAGCTCTCCCAGTTGACCTGTTCACATATAAGATCATGATTCAGCAGCACTCCCCCTAAAATTGGGGTGGTGTTAAAAATGCTGCCCTCAGATGCTCTTTAATGGGATTTCAATGTGCTGCAGTCCAGTGCCAAAAAATATTTTCTGACTGTAAGGTGCTGGCTATTTTTAGGATATACTTTACAATTTCTGTGTTTCTAAATTATTCAGTACACTTATTTAAATATGCTCTTACCTTGATAACGTCTCTGATTTGTGCTCTGATCACTGGGCCCAAAATACCCAGTTCACTTTTCCTTTGTTTGTTCTCTATCCTTTCAGTGAATGACTCATTACTGTACATTGTGTAGACCGCCTTTTTGTACTTCCCACCTATGCGTCCTGATGACTGTCTCAGGTACTGGTTCTTAAAATCCCTACACAAAAAGATTGAAGGTTTATTTAATTTTGAGACATTTACCAAAACATCCATAAACAAACAAGACCCTTAAAGGAACTGAATCCACAAAGCCTAAACACTGCACTTCAAGCTGTGTTTAGACTCCTTGAGGAAGAAAATGAGCATGTTTCCATGCAGGAGGGAAGAGGGGAGGAGGGGTGAGGGTGGGTGGGTGAAGGAGGTGTCAGGAGACGGTGTGGCAGTCACTCCTTGTCTGGCACAGGTGTGGTCTCCAATGTAAAATCATTCTTCCAGCTCAAAATAGAACTTAAAGAGTTGTGGAATTCTCAGAGTCAAAAACATCACACAGCTCCTAATACATCATATCTCAATCTGTCTTTGATAAAGCAAACCTAAAAAGAAAATGAGGTTTATTGTTCACGGGCACACTAATCAGCAACACTATTATAGCCTCTTTGATAATAATCAGACCAATCATAAACACAAACACTGTATTTGTTATATGGGGATGTTCTATTAATTTCAACGGACAAATTTAAAATGCCATCAAACGAAAAAAATATATCTGTAAATGCTGCTTACTCATCAATGTAGCCAGGTCTGTTTTGTGCATAGTCCCAAACAATTTCCTCAGCAGCAATGTAGTATTTCCATTCCCTGCTCTGTCTTCTTTGTGCAATGGTCATCCTTCGGTGGGGTGCTTCAAAACCATCACACTTTTTCACATCCACAAAGCCATGCATGCCAGCTGTGATGGCAGAGACAGAATTTTGCTTATGCATTAAGTTCCATCTGTTAATTTTTTTTTTTTACGGATTGTGAATAATGAATCCATAATATATCCTAATTGCAACCTATAATTTTACGTGAAGAAAAAAACAAATACCTTCCATGTGCTTGATGGTGTGTGAGGAGAGCAACCAGCGACCTGTGTGAAGAGCCACCATGCTTGCGGTAGTAGAGGAGCCACTGATAAGGCCAACTGATGACACTTTATGCCCAGTCTGTTGCAGCACCTGCCCGTTCATATGCACCGAGAACACCTCAGGCTGTGAGCTCATACCTACCAGATGCAGACTCACAGAGGCATGGGCACACAGACTGATATCTGTAAAGATAAGAGGTACTGATGTGACAAGGTGATTTAATAGTCCATGTACAACACAGGGTTGCAGAGCAAAATAAAAGTTATAGTTCATCATTCTAAATACACAGAACATACAGAATATATAAGGATTGAAAATATAATAGAGCAAAATAAAATGGAGCAATACAGTTACATAAACAGCCAAGCAACAAGTCCCCTAATCGAAATGACATCACAGGTCATTTGTCTGTCTTTGTCAGTGTTTACGACCCAGGGAAGCGTTTCAAAAATCAGCACCCCCACCGTTGACAGGAGGCATACAACACAGATCATTTTCACTCTTGAGGTTGCTTTCTGTCAGAAGACAGTCTCATCTTGATAGTGAGGTTAAGCTTAGGGTAAGACTACAGGTGGGACAGTCAGGTAAGCCTTTATGAACCCAGCTTGAATGCTAAAAGGATGCAAACATTATAATTTCACACACCAAATTGCCACATTGTTATTACACGGTTGCTAGAGACGGCTCTACGTTCAAAATGTAAATACGGGTCAAAAAAGCTGCTTGGAAAGCAGCTTTGATAAAGCAATCACAAGTCAGCAATCGCTCAGGTAGCAATAGTTAGCAATATGAATAATGTTTCACTTTCTTTGACAGTTTCTGTTGGCAGTTTCTTATATAAATATAGCTATATAGTACCTCATTGTTTATAGGACTCCTGTCAAATACATTGAAGCAAGTTATAATAAAAAAACCTCTTTGACATTTGTTGAAGTAAAATTTTCTCAAAAATAGAAATGGTTTCTCAAGTCATCTGAATGTCAAGTTAAAAAAAAATCACTAAGGATACCTGGAGAAACAAATACCTGACTCTCTAAATTACTTACTTATGAAATGGCTGACATTTGGACAGACTTACCAGGTAATGAACCCTCTGTGAATCCATTGATGGTGTATTTAACAGGATTGTCTGTGAAATGGCTGTTTGGTTTGTAGTTGCTCTCTGTCTCGTCAAAAACCCCAAAAAGGAACACATACTCATGGTGGACACCAACCTGTCTTCCAGACTCATCCAGACTGCCTGCAGAGAGACAGAAACCAAAACCAGAATGAGGTATTCTTTGGTGAATAAAACAACAATAATAATCAGTATTTCTCTGCGATTACAAACTTTTCCTTCTGCTTTACTGGTAGAGCCTCTCCTTGAGAAGCCTTGACATTATCAACACTGTTGATGACAGGCCTATCTTCTTTTTGCAAGTAAACCTTTTGGGAAGACATAACCATTTACATGATCTAAATTCTAAAACTACATAATGCTTTATCCAGAGGAGAGATATTTATTGGGATTGCAGTTAAAATCAAACTTTGTTTCATGTGTGTGTGAATAAACTCGATCAATGTGCTGCTCCTTGTCTCCTCTTCAGAGATAAAGAGGTGAAGTCTCTGTTTTATGTTGATGACTTTGTTCTACTGTCTCCTACTAAACTACGATTACAGCTACAAATGAAAATGCTAGAAAAAACACTTTCAGCTCATAGTATGAATTACACCTTAATCTGTATAATCATAAAAGCCTCAGAGGGTTGTAGTGAATGCACTAATAGAAAAAGACTGAAGAACTTGTGATGCAACTGAGTGAGAATTTCTTTAACTTTCAAATTCCAGGTTTTTCTGTTTTAAATATTTAAAAGTCTTGTTCTGCCTATTGCTCTAAATGGTTGTGAAATACCAGGCCAAATTATGTAGTGGCTTTACCCATTTGAACAAAATCCATCAAAATCTTTGAAGCTGAATTCTGCAGAAGTATTTTACACATACACAGATGCATGCAACAAATGCATGTGAGCAGTATTAAACACAAGTTCTATGGCAATTTTTATTGAAAAGAGGGCAGAAAAAATATGAAACCAAATGAACAGAGAATTTGTGGTTACTGTTCGATAGGGGTGACTGCACTTTCTCTTACAACACTTCCTCTAACCATGTAGAACTTCAAATGAATTAAGGAACATTTACCGTAACAATTTAAATTCTAGAGTTTTTAACTCTTTCTAGAAGCTTAATGTTCTCTTCAGATTAAAACTGCAGTGACAGGATGGCAGGATATATCTTGCTGCCGCAACTTTTTTTTGACCTAGATTCATACTAAACCTTGAAACAAACACACAAACATACTTAATTTTTGAGAATTATTGCATAGACAAATATTAATTTACTGGAGACTAACCTGAACACTTACCCTAATCCTAAACGCTAATCCAAAATATTGTCTGTTTTCCAAGTGATTACAGGTCTTTTGTCTCCAATTGAAATGGCCATTCTTAAGATTCTTACCTACCAATCTCAGTGCTGCATTAATGCTCCTATTACTGTTCTTCTGTGCTGTCCAAATATTTGAGCAAATTGTATCCTTTTTTTTACATTTATTGTCAAGAAAGCACTTTTTTAGATTTAAATTGGATTTAAGTGATGACCAAATCACCTAGTTGCAGCAGGCTTTGAAATTTAGAAAATTTCCCATCAGGACTAAGTGGCATATTTTACTTACCCGGCTTGCAGACAAGCAAAGTACCAATGAGGCCAGAGTTGTAGTCCTGAACCACTTTTTGGTGGGATATATAGGTGTAGGTGAGACAGGTGGGGTCATTTGACTGTGGAGAAACATCTGGTGTCACCTCCCAGTAGTAAACATGTTCACCATTAGGTTGCACTACATCATCCTCCTTCTCTTTCTGTGATGTGTTGTCAAAGTAGTTGGCCCCTGAAAAAAAAAGGAATTTACCGGAATTGCTTGATTAATTGAATAGAATTGCCAAGCAGGAGACTGAAGACATTGTTTGCTTTCTTAACAAAATTTGTGAAATGACATTCCAATCAAATCCCAGAAATAATAAAAACTTAATGAAGACTTCCCTGCAGGCTTTTCTTTAATATTAAATTCCTCTACACTCTGAATTTTGCATTACAACCAAATTAACAAGTGCTTAGCGTTAATTTTGTACACAACAGCACTAATCTTTTGTTATTTCTTTCGGTACAAAAGTTATTTCCTAAGGATTAACTTTGCTTCCTGTTGGACTTCAGTACCATCTACTTTAACAAGCTGCCTGCCCTGGTTAATGTTTTAAAAAAAGACAAACAAAGTTGTTTGTTATGTTGGCCACTGTTGTGTAATTACTTGAATGAGTAACATCAACCTTACAGATAGGCTGTTCAGTAGAGTGCGACTGGTGGCCTTAGGTTTGCCGCAGCTGTAAGATTTAGTTGCAGCTGGCCTAAAAGACACCCACCCTCTGACTGTTTTCCGTAGGCAACCCCGTGTGGGTGGATGCTATGAGGTTCAGTCCCCATATTTCTGAAAGTGACGACAATAGTCTCCCCTTCCTCTGCCCTCAGTGTGGGTCCAACAAGCCCTGCAGAGACATACGCAAAGACCAACTCATCATCATGACACACAAGAAAAAGTAACAGTGTCATACTGAGTCATCATTGATTTCCCTTGTTACTGTTGATGATTTACTGAGTGTAACTAAGCAGCAGATATCATTTCAACAGCAACCCATATATTATGTACCCTAAGGCAATGTGTTCAGTCTTCACAGTACAGCTTTTTGTTTTTCTAGAAAAGATAACTGTAACTGTTATTTCTTCAGAACTTGAGAACAAAATGTACTTTGTTACTATTTATCAGGAAAGTGGAGAAATATTCAACTGGGCTACTTTTATAGCACTTGCTGTTTTATTAACAGTCAGAAGTAAATATAAAATGTTATTTTTTAAAAAAGACTAGAAACCTAACAATTCTTTTTTTAGAGTACTCACTAGACTATGTACAATCAGTATTTCTGTCTCATGCCATTCCTGGCTTTTGCTTTTCCCACATGACAATACAGTACACCACTTTTACAAAGCATATCATAAAGAGTCATATTGAAATTTACTTTTTAATTCAGCCAACAGCATAGTAAACAATTCTGCTTTTCTACTTCCAGACTGACACAAAGTCCAGTTTCAAAAAGTGGCAAAATATTAAAACTCTCAGCTAGTAAGATAAGAACCTTTGATTTTTAGATAAATGATATACAAGAAAATACTCAGTATCATATTTATGTTTAATCATCCTTGCCAAAATATCTAATTAAAGGTTTGTAGTATCTATTTGGATCAGTTACAAAATGCTTTATAGGAAACATGCAGAGAAACAGCAATTATGTAAATACTGAGTAGTAAATACTGTGTGGAGAGTGGATTTGGAGACATGATGAGTGTTTCTTAGTAAATAAAGCCAGACAGCATGTAAACGTTAAGTTTACCTAACCAGGACGGATGAGTCTTAGCTTGTCTGAAGTCTTTGTCATATTCCCGAAAGACCACTTTCTTATAGGTGGGACCAAACCTAAGGGATGGAAGACAAACCCAAAACAAGAATCAACAGACAAGAAAAACATTACTCATACACTGCTTTGTATACCAACAAAATACAGACTTTAAAATTTGAAGTCATGAATTCACTAATATGATGCAACGTAACCCAGTATGTCTTAATAAGTGTGTTTTGTGTGAGTGTGTGTGGGTGTTGGTGGTGTTTCTGAGGTAGTTTGTGTAAGTTCCATTACATTATACCGATACAATCATAAGATAAAGAGTAAAGAAAAACATGCTGTCAAGGAAATTGAACGAGTAAAGAGTCGATTACTTTTACAAAATAAGACGACTTCAACGGCAGACTGCAAGACTTCTCAAGTGAGAGTTAGTGAACAAAGTTTAATAAACAATAATAAGAGAGAGCAAATGTTAGCATATTGGCTAAGAAGATCAACTTAATGAAAGCAGGTAACAAAACATATACTCTTTGGATTCACATATCATGAATGGAGGAAAAACATTAGACTTGCACTTTGTAATCAATATGTTTTGACCAAAAGATATCAAGGCACACTAGATGCAGAAATCAAAAAGCCTTAATTATATCGTACTATGTCTTTTTTTCCCCTAAAGTTGTCTATGTGATTATGATTTTTTTAAATGCTTTTTAATATCTGATGCTATTGATCATTTTTGACGAATTTGCTAATTTTTTAAATCATGTACACACCCAGTTTGTTGGCTACACCTCTGACAGTTTTTCAGTTCACCAGTCCTGCCATTTTTAGGTTGAGACTCACTGATCACAAAGCAAAGTACACATCTTACCTTGGTCTAAAAAATCGATAAGGAGATACAACTTGATATAAGATAGAAATCCCAGAAAGCATAACAGCTAGTCTTTAACACGTTACATGTCTTGTATATTCTCGTCATTTAATACCACCAATCCTTCAAACAGAATCCTACCTGTTTGTGTCGTTGCCAGAGTAGTTCCAGTCTATTTCTACAGCAGCAATATAATAGTGTCTCTCCCTGGGTTGATGCTGGTCTGCTCTGACATGCAGGACGGTCAGAAGAACCAGGACAGGCAGGAGACGCCAGGCTCCAGCCCAGGCACACAGCCTCATATCTGGGATCAATCCTATGACTTAGAGCGAGGTGTTCTGCAAGTGAAGAAGCTATGATCTGACAGAGAGGTCCGCTCTGTGCTTTATCTGTCACTGGAAAACACACAAATGCGAGTCTAAACAATTTGTCCAAGGGCAATGAACTGAGTCTGGGCACAGACTTTTTTTTTCTGGTAATTGAAACCTCATGGGTTTTGCTGTGAGTCATCCCTGAAGGGTGTGCTTATTCTCAACATCAATGAAAAAGAAGAGTGGGGATGAGAGTTAAAAATTACATTGCAAAAATTTCTGGTAAAATCCCCACATAAAACATATCATTTTAAAGCGAGACATAATTTGTATGAGTAATAGACTGAGGAAGCTCAGCTCCAATTTGGGATTATTTATATTTGTTAAATGGACACAACACAATAAACACAATGTACATTTATGGAATCCTAGATTACATAATTTGTGAGGACCCATCAACCAGCTGTTAGTTTTATAAATGTCTTTTCAATAGTAGTAACTGTGTAACAACCAACCAATGAAACAGCTGTTACCACTAAATTTCTTTCAATTAGACCTACTGCTAAATTTGTGCATAGCCTACTTCTTCAAGAATTTGTGGTCTTTCATGTAATAGTCAGTTGTTAGCCTTAATTCACCTTATTTAACTTCATCCAAAATGCAGCAGAAAGACTCCTAAATGGAGTCAAGAAGCAACATATAACTATTTTGCACTGGCCTCTCTTCAGTGGTTTTTGGGGAAATACAGTATTTATTATTCTCTTTTTTGAAACTCACTGCATGGACTTTGACTTGCCTTTTAATATTCATTTGTTATTATTACAGATAAATTATGTCCACACATTAATTTGATAGGAGTAAGGGACAAAGGGAAGCAGAAAAGGTAGACAGGTACTAGTCTCTTAAGCCTCTGACCAACACCAATCCTGTGTGTAGTAAGAAGTGTTCCGTAATAGTGACCTCACCCTTTGTGATGCAACATGGTACTATAGTGCAAAAGTACATAACTGTTGCACAGAATGATGAACATGTTCAAGTTGAAGTTTCTCTTTAGAATGAGTAGTAGTGTAATGTTGGCAAAGGTGGAGCCAATGTAAATTTCTTTATGCACCACTGTGTAGATAACAGCATTAGTTAGAGTTCATGAAATGTGTTTTGGAAAAAAAAACGTATATTGGCAATTTGTCTTGTAACTATAGCTGTCAAATGAGTAATTAAGTCAACGAACATTTTTTTTCTCTGAATTTTACCAAAGAATTTTGAATTTTAAAGACAGTTTAAAATTCAAATACTGAAATACGCTACAAGTATCTCAAAATCTACAGTAAGGAGTAAATTTAGTATTTATATAAACTTGACTTGTGTCTTTATATATTCTGCTTCATGTTTAAAGCTCGAATTAAAATAAATAGCAGAAAACAATAAATGACGAAAACACATGACACTCAACAAGACTACAGAAAATCTCTCAGGAAAAAAAACGCCTACAATCTTTTAGGAAACACAAAATATGACAAAAATACCAAAATTACCCAAAACTGTTTGTGCTATAGCACCGGCATAAATAAGGTGCAGTTTTCTCACCCTAAAACTTCACAATTCAACTCCCCTCTAGGGACCTCTGAAAACCGGAAATAACATGTTTATTCTCTAAATAGGTTTGTAGTTCTCATTTCAGGACTCGCGGTCTCTATAGGATGACGTCAACACGTCACTTGTGCCAGTACGCATGCGCATATTAACCAGGAAGAGAGCAATTCAGTTGCGATGAAAGATAAATAGCAAGTATGTATGTTTAATTTAAACATTTATGGACGTCGTCCTGATAAATATTTTTGACTGTAACGGAGGGAAAACTCGTGTTGCCTTTTAAAGAGGTTTTTAGAAACGCACTGGTTATGGTGCATTTATTGCTAACTTAGCTTTAAGACTCGTTTAGTTCAATTCCTCTGCGTTTCACGTCTCTTACATACACGTAACGTTACCTTTTGTGCCGTAAATTAACAAAAGAAAGGTCTTAATATTTTTAATTTAACGATTATCAATTATTTATTATTTTTTATTCGTCCCAAATGAATAGATTTTAAAAAATGAAAAAAAGCTTGTGTGACGTCTTTGAATAGTTTGCGTTGTCCCGAGAGATATTTAATTGTCTCTTTTGGGAAACGGGGCTAAGTAGTAAGAAATGAGGTGTATGTGGTGTTAATAGTCCATGATCAGCTGCCAATAACAAACAACTTTCAAATATCCAACTTCGTGACTTGACTTTTCTCGAGGGATTGACTGGTCATAATTAGCTTTCTCACAGATGCCCACTGAGGGCAAATGTAGTATGAATGCCGCATAATGCATTTTACACTGCATTTTACAATATTCTGGATTGTCTTCAGTGACTGTTCCTTGCTCATCTGTATATTTACTGACCTCTAACAAAACGTTGTTTTCATTTTTTTTTTGAAGCTTCTTTCTGATTCTGAAGCTGACATTCAGAGCACCTAAGAAACTGAGCACCGGTCTGATATCAGCGCTGTGTCTGTGGTTTTAATGTGTTCCAGCAGATCTGACTGCATCAAGTCCCGGTCCTAAACATGGTTTGTTGCAGTTCCTGCCCCAGGCTGTGCTCCCGCTCGTCGGCCTACACTCTGGCCCTTGGCCTGGGCTTTGTAACCTTGGGGACCAGTCGTATTCTGCTGCTGAAATTTGCTGCCAATGCTGGTGACTGACTAACAATGAGACAGATGCCACTTTTTATGACCAACAAATATACTGTGATGTGATATGCCTGTCTGCATCATAGCATCACATGTCTAAATAGTTAAATAGTTTCTTTTTCTGTGTATTCTTCCAAGTGTTGGAATCTTGTTGACTGTTTCTTTGTTTGTGGTCAAATTGCAGAGAACAAGTATGACTTTCTACCTGCATCTGTCAATCTACTTGCTGAGACGCTAAAACTGCTCTTCTGTCTGGCTATGTCAGTCAGGGTTATAGTGCGAGGTAATCACTCATGCTACAGTTGACTCAATGTGTATTGTGTGTAATGGTACCATGTGCTAATTTGCCCTTATTTTCTGTTTCTTCAGAGGGACGATCATGCAGAGAGTTGGGCTGTTTCTCCAGTGCTTCCTTCCTTAGTTCTCTGAAGTGGGCTGTGCCTGCTTTCCTCTACTTTCTTGACAACCTCATCATCTTCTACGTGATGACTTACCTGCAGCCTGTTCGTAAAAACTTTAATATTTAGTTATATGACCGCTAACTGAGGGAAAAAAATGGAGTGCTAGTCTCACAAAGGACTTTCTTAAGATATAAATTCTAATTCTAATCCATATAAGCATGCATACCACACCCAGTTTTTAATTCTTTAAAACCCTGTAAGAATTCAGTGAAAAATGTTCATTAAATATATATTTTGTCTTCTCTTATCATACAAGATTTAACAAAATATTCTGTCCAAAGACTTTTGCTATTACTCGGCTGCTTTATCTCTAAACTGACTGTCTCTCCTTTTGTTTCCAGGCAATGGCAGTGTTGTTCTCCAACTTTGTCATCCTGACCACAGCTGTACTGTTCAGAATTGTTTTAAAGTAAGTGGCTTGATTGACAAATATACAGTTTTTTGACTGTGATTGTAGATGAAAGGTGATGAGTGTCCTTACACTGTTTCTTTATCCCTGTTTCTTGTTTTTACATTCCTTTTACCTTTTTCTTTGACTTCTTTAGAAGTAAAGTCTTTCATGTTAAACAAACATTTAATTTTTTTCTGAAAAGTTTGAGTGGCTTTAATGTAAGATTTTGTATGTGTTTAACTTTATCAAATGCTGTAGTAAAAGTATTTGAGTCTAATACTCAAAGTTGCCATTTTAATTGGTGCACTTTTTTGCAGCATATCATTTTCTACAATACCTTTGGAATCCTAGCGTAGATCAAACAAACATTTTTGTTTGTCACTTTTTCTTTCAGGAGGCGCCTGTCCTGGGTTCAGTGGGCAGCGTTAGTTGTCCTCTTCCTGTCCATTGTTTCCTTGACAACAGGCTCAGGGAGCAGTCAAAACGCCATAGCTGTGCCAGGTCTCCACTCAAACCCTCTTTCCACCCCCTCAAACTCCTGCTTGCTTTACACACAGCTACTGGAGCAGATGAGGAACAGCAGGTAACATGATGGATGAATGAATGAATCTATCTATCTATCTGTCTGTCTGTCTGTCTGTCTGTCTGTCTGTCTGTAAAAGTTTGATAAAGTCATTAATTGTTGATTTTAATAATTCTCCAGGGTTTAGGGAGACTCACACAGTCTATTTTCTGGCCTTTTTTGGTGTAAATTCCAGGTCAGTTATGCTGTTTTATTTTCTCCCACCGCAGTGCTAGTGAAACATGGGCATCATCTCTGCCAGGACAGGCATGGAGGAACAGGATAGTGGGAAAGCTTCGATCTCTAGGTGTGGGACACATTCTGCTCCTTCTCCAGTGCTTCATCTCCGCCATGGCTAACATCTACAATGAGAAGATCCTTAAAGAAGGAGACCAGCTCACAGAGAGTATCTTCATCCAGAACAGTAAACTGTGAGAACAGCTTATTTACAGAAAAGACAAGGAGGCAGAAGACACATAGCCACTTTCTGTTCTTCCATTTTTATTCAGTCCTTTGGTGCTTGATTTTGTAGGTATGCCTTTGGTGTGGTGTTTAATAGTCTGACCCTTGGGCTTGGCAGTGAGGCACGGGGCCTCACCATGCACTGCGGCATCCTCCATGGACATAACATCTACTCCCTGTGTCTTGTGCTGATCACAGGTCAGTTGACAAGGAATTAGTAACAAGATTTCACTTACCTAAAAAAACAAAAATCTGATTTGTCATTGTCATCCACAAAGACTAGATGAGTTTTTTTGTGAATGGATGACCCTGTGGTAAAGTTAGGTCAACTAAAACTACTTGGTTAATAGGAGTATAATAGTAGTAATAGTAGGAGTAGTATAACATTTTGAAACATGCTTCTTAGTTTTCTTGTATGAACATAAACAAGAAGTTGACACTACTTTCCTGCTTTACAGTCAAATATTATGCTTAAGCCAGCAGACGCTAAGCTTAGCATTT
>JAPZDY010000005.1:2249885-2267359 GCA_029783645.1 Ctenochaetus hawaiiensis | reverse complement strand
TGCTACACCTATAACTGTAAAAAACAGTAAAACACATGACTTTCAATCTCAGGAATGTAACTGACATAAATATTGAGAATATTAAGCACTTCTACTGAAACAGCTGTTTAAAGTGCGACAGCTGTGGTTCGAGTCTGTTGTACCTGTCTGACTGTCTGTCTCTCATCCACCATCATGGTTTTGGAGCTTTCGTCTGACAAATGGACACGAATCACCAACTGTGACAAAAAAAAAGAAAGAAGATTATCATTTTCACTGTTAGTTTCAAGATCTGAAACATTACTGTGAGTGTGTGATTGATATATCTACTGATAGATAAATAGATAAAAATGAGTTTAAGGTTCTCATGATATAAAGCCGTCTTAACGTTCACTATCCTTTCAATAATATTGCTTTTTTGTGTTACTGTGCGTGTGTGTGTTTGTGTGTGTGAGTTAGAAACAGAGAGAGAGAGAGAGAGAGAGAGAGAATTAGAGATGTTGCATAAAGACCACTGTCACTTTTTTTTTTGGGAGCTTTGTTCAGGATCAACATGCAGACGATTAGACTTAACAGACACAGACAGGTAGCTCGAGCTCCGTCTCTGTGTGTAATAAATCCAGGTTGTTAATCCAGACCCTCTCTCTCTCTCTGTCTCTCTCTCTCTCTCTCTGTCTCTCTCTCTCGCTGTGGGATTGGGACTTAACTTGCTGTGGTCATTATGTTGAGTGCTTTGTGTGTTTGTGTGTTGACCCCAGCTGTTATTGACCAGAGCTTTCAATGAGTAGTAACACTGACCTGACCCAGAAAACTGAGACCGCTGGACACGTGCCAAACGCAGACACACACACACACATACACAAATATACACAACACAATACACACAAGACTCACCTTTTTAATCTGGGCCTCCTTGATCTTCTCCAGGGCGACTCGGATATTGTCTGCCTTCAGCTTTGCAGCCTGCTCTTCCTGCGCACACACAAACCCACACAGATGATGAAGGTGACAGAAATGATACCAGTCGATCAATAAAATCTAAAAAGCACTGACAGAAGCATTTCTGCAACACATGCTCTTTCAGGCCATGTTGAGGACACACACATTCATCAAAAAATCCACTCCTGCCCTCTCACCTACCTGATTCTTCCAACAGGAATTCATTGTTTACTGTTAGTTGATTTATCTGTAACAACCAACACTTCTGTGTCTGCTTTGCATCAAATAAAACAGCAAAATCTGATATTAAAAAAATAAAAAAGTCCATAAAACCTCAGGGTTTTATCGGCTACAGTGTGGACAGAGTTTCATCGTATTCCCAGTCTTGTCAGCTTATAATTTCCAAACACATTCCTCCTGTTTTTTTCAGGCTTCTTCCAGACGGATTTTTATCATGCTAATAGAGCGAAGGATGAACTAAAGTCAAAGCAGAGATTATTCTCCCAAAAACATCAGCATCAGCCTACTGTTAGTCCAAACAAGATAGAGGTGCACTGCCCAAGGAGTCCAAACTGTGAGGAATCATCAGACATGTCTGGTTGGCAGTGCAAAATGTGCTCCTCCTCCTCTTCATAGTCATCGTCATCTCTGTATTATTGTGACTGTGGGGAATGAGACTGCATTAATATTCAGATACTACATGTTGGTTGACGAATATTGTCCCTCTAACAGAGGATTATCCAAATTTACATCCACTCAGACGGGAAGTAATCCAGTGATTCTCTACTACTGCACAAAGCTTAGAGGACGGTTGAGGAGAATCGGAAAGTCCACTGTGTTTTCTTGACAACTCAGCAGTGAGACGCTCCAATTAGCAATCACAGCTTCCACCTCTTTCTATGCGATTGTGCACAAACGCATGGCTTGTCAACATTCAACAAAATGAAGGAGCCAAGATAGTCAGCTGTGAAGAAAGTAAACAGCTGAACGAGGCAGTGGAGAAGTATGGATGGCGGACGGTGGAGCTGAAGTAGTAAGACAGCCTTAATTCCAGCAGAGCGGACTGCAGGCACAAACACAAGATCTGCAAGCAAAAAATAAGAGTAAAAATAGAAATGCAAGAAGAGAAATGGAGCAGGAATGATAGAGAAGGAAGTAGAAACACTGACAACCTAATTGTCTGACTGTCAGTTTACACTCTGACTGAGCTGCAGGTTGACTAATCTAGTTATTTACAATTTACAGACTGATTGACTCGTGCCTTGGCGAAGAGCCAGGTTTGCTGACTAATTAAATAGGAAATCTATTGGCAGACCGCTGGACTAACTGAATGCCCGCTTAGTGATGCAGCTTTTTGGTTGACCGTCTACCTCGCAAACCCGCCCACTGATTCGTTCCCTGACTAGCTGGTAAATCAAAGTGAAAGGTGATACCTTGTCCTGTCACATCCTCCCTGGCCGAACGAGACAGAGGGAATGGGAGGGAGGGAGAGAGAGAGAGAGACGGATGTGGAGATGAACGGGGTGGAGGAGGGGCGTTGTTGCTGTGCCAACTTACATGCAGAGGCACTGATCTCTTTATCTCAAGCTCTCATGCCCCCTCCTCGCAGTCTCCCTGTTCCTCTCTCGCTCCATGCAACGCAGCCTTCTCTTTTTTTCCCCAGCCTATCTTATCAGATTTGTTGTTTTCTCCTCGTTTGGCCTCGTGTTGCTCTTTAATTCACTCGTCTTTCTCTCGTACACTCCGTCTCTCTATGCAGTCCGGTTTTTTAAGGGGGATCTTTCTAGTCACTGCACATGAGTGTCTGATTGTCTGTGCATGCCCTAGTGAAGGTGCTCCACTTGAGCTAGTCAGCTTACACACAAACACACACACAAAGACAAGAACAAAAACACAAGTACACACAAACACACAAGTACACAAACACACACAGGATCCATGTTGTGAACAAGTGAAAGGGCTTGAATTGAAGATGATGGGGACGAGGAAGAGGAGATTAGCTGCCAATCTCCTTATCGGCATCCCCCCAAACCCCCTGAAATACATGCACATGCACACACACAAACACACACAAAAATACACACAAACACACACAAAACAGACCCAAATTCTCAAAGCAGCAGTCGAGAATCTTACAGCATAAGCTCATAAACAGCTTCTTAAAGAGCAGCTACATTCTGTTGGATGGGGTAAATGTCTGCAGTTACGGCTGACAGAAGATGAACTCCGGCTAAAAATATTGTAATTTTTAGATTTTTACACAACAGGTACCATAATCTTTTTTTTTTCAATTGAGAGTTTATACTGAAGCAGTAAGGCATCAGATTCAGTAGAATGTAGAATTGGATGTAAATAAAAATCAGTGCAGTCACCATCAGATCAATTATGAAAAGCTTACATTTGAATTACTGAACAGGCACAAAAACAAGAAATCTTACAATTTTACTTTGTAAACTACTGAGAAAAAAACACGGAGATTTTTCATTTGCTAACTGGCCGTTGGTATTAACAGAAAGGGAAACTGAAAAGATAGTAAAAATAAAGCACAGATAATGGAGGGTTACACTGCAAGCCGACCACATATTTGGTCTTTAAGTCGACCAAAATGTTCTCATATTACATAAATCTAACATTTTTAATTGGCATTAGCGGCTGTTAAAGTACTTGCGATGCACAAACATTAGACTTACATAATACCTATTTGAGTTTAAGTACATCCAGAGATAATATATGGAGATTAAAATCTGACAAAAAAGAAGATCAGAGGATTAAATTTGACAAAATAAATTATATAATGCATCATCTGTTAGAGCCTTTTGGCATCTGCACTTAATAAGTAACTGAGTGAAAATTCTGACTTTTAAAAATCTGTGAAATACTTGTTATTGATAGCACATTATTACATAAATGAGATAACATAGGTAGCCAGGGAACAATAAAACTAGTGAAACAGCATCAGTTTTAGCCCTTTTTTTCAAGCAAACTAAGACTATATTCTATATTATGTCAGTTCCCATTAAAGTGTGTTTTAGCTTTTATTGACAGCTCCTCATAATCAGAATATTACACGCCTGAAGCAGGAAGTGTCAGTTTTCATCATTTTTATCATTACAGCTGTCACAATCATTTATGTGTTCGGGGTCTGTGCCTTCAACATCTTCATCATCTCACTTGTGAAGCATGCTAACGTCACAAGTTTAATTTTTTAATACTACTCTGGATTATTCTCCCAACTGTGAAAATTATCAAACAAATCTTGATTGTTATTGGAGAATTTTAAATCTTTCTAACATAAACAGGGCAGAAGTTTCACCAAACAACAAGTAAGAGTAAAAGCAAAGAATACCCAAAAACTGCTGCAATGATGAGTTTATCAGTCAATTGGAAAGAAAATAAAATGCTTGCATTTCTAAAGGATAGATCCTGATAAATAGGTTTGTTTCGTTTATTTTTTAAGCAAAGTGGTTAATATTTACTTGTTAAATATATGGATTTGATGCTGATATTTGTGTTTAATAATGATTTAAAAAATCTTGGGAGAATGGCAGATGGGTCGGTAAAAAAAGTAACAGTAACTTGCTTCCCTAATACTTCTGATTAAAAGTTTCAAGTAAAGTTTTTTGAGCATTAATTAAATAAATTGTTGACCCAACAGGACAACATGAAGCACAAATTGTTCCCAGCTTTCATGTCTGGAAAGTGATTTTTGCCTGTGTGAAGTTTCCCCTCTCAGATTTCTCATGAATTTTCCCGTGTGGGACTTTTAATTAATGCAAAAAAAACAAGATCTCTGAGCTAAACCTTAGAGACTTCAATGTGTTTTTAAAGGGGATAACTTACAGCTGGTTTTGTCTTAACTGTGACTCTGAAACAATACAATATTAAGTCACTAATTGGTCTATATGTAGCTAAAAAGCTGTTTTGGGCAGAGTGTGAAAAAATGTTTATTCAGAAACTGTCATTATAAATCTATTAATACCATTTATTTTGCTTAATAATACTGATGTAATTAAAGTATTAGTTAGATAATGAGGTGTACTTATTAGGGAATTTTATTAGCTCAAAAATCATCTGATCATTTAGAAAAACAGTTTATCCATTCATATGTGATAATAAAATAATTTAACCATTAAGCCCAAATCTGCCTATACTGGCCTCTTTAGTTTGCTCTTTTATGCCGTTATATTTTATTTGGATTAAAAAAAAAGACTTAGTTTATTGTTTTTTAGCATCTTTCCAGTTGTATTGCCCACTCAGACAACATGGTGTTTTTCTTTGCCTCCTATCACTGTTGTAACCCTCATTTTTTGCAGCGTAAACCTTTTTTTTTCTCCATCTCATAGATATTCATTGACCTACATTACAGTATAGAGCCACTATAATTAGCTTCAGCCCAGGAAAGATCCAGCTGCCTTTGAAGTTACATGGAATGAGTCCCCCCTGAGCTGCCATAGGCTCGAAACAGAGCGCAGCGATGAGACTTATATAGAGACAGCATAAGTGGGCCAGCAGTGTGTGTATGTGTGAATGAGAGAGTGTGTGGGAGGACTGCAGTTATTGCTGAGGCAGTGTAACACTGACACAGAAAGACGATGCAATATGCAGAAGTATGCACATACAATTACATGCAAGGAGCTTCATATACAGAGTGCAGTAAACACACACACACATACACATGCACACGCACACACACATGCACACACACACACACACACACACACAGACACACACACACACACACACACACACAGAGCTGTGTCCTGGAAGCCAAGTGCATCAGTGTGATAATTACACCCTCTGCCTAATCACTGTTGCAGGAATTAGACTGGCCCCTTAGCTCTTAATCTGCCTGGAATCTCAGGGACTATCATGGGCCCACCCACATTAATCTGGGAATACAAATTAAAACAAAATCATGTTTTTAAGAGCTGGCTCAGAGCATATATGCTCCGAATCCTTGAAGCCAGAATAAGTGCAGGAAAAAAACCCAAAAAAAGACGATGGGGATCGGTTATATCCTGATTTGTTCTATTACAGTAAAAGCTGCATTTCAAGTCAGCTGCTATGAGATGAACTGATTTTAAAGCATTAGTCTCATTTTATTTGCTTAATTTGAAACCAATTCGTCTTGACTGATGTCTGGAACAGATACTGAGCTGTTACAAGAAGTTCACTCCTGTTTAACATAGCGGAGAGATGACAGGAAAGAGTACACAAAGTATAATTTAATGATTCATAATTATTTACAAGGCTTTATTATGTTCTGTTTGCCTATACTCATATTAAAGAAGTTATTCCTTCACCTCCAAATGGAGACAGGTTGATAAAATAAGAACATGAAGCACATTTATGTGTAAGTCTGTGAGCTGCCATTGCAAAGACAACCAAAGCCAAGAACTCAAAACAGCCCATTTGCCAGCCAGCTGTTATATGTGTGTGTGTGTGTGTGTGTGTGTGTGTGTGTGTGTGGGCACGTGTGTGTATATGAGGCTACAGGGAATCACCCCCTCTCTGAACCTAAGAAGATTATCTCTGCAGATCAGGCACATTCTTTCAACATCCAATCGAACTGCCTCATCTGCTTTATTATCCAATCAAATCACAACAGTGCTGATCCAATCAGAATAAAGCCTCCTTACTTACTCCCTATCTAATGCCCCCCCCCCCTCCAATACACACACATGCAGACATATGAAACTTTTCCCTTAGCCATTAAGAAGACTACAGTTTAAGCTTAGAAGCAGCAGAGACTCCAACCAACATTACTGTCACATATTATCACGAGCCATCTGGGACATTCATGTACATTACTGACTATGTCATCATATATGCTGACTTGAAGTAGCTCCTCAAATTTCTATCGAGAAGTTTTCCCCAAGGTTCAGATGTGATTTTTTTTCTTTTTTGTTCTATTATTTATGATTAATTTCTACATCCAGAGCCCAGTAAAAGCTGATCTCCACCAGCATCGCGATCTGGGCTGAATAACAACACCATCAACAACAATTAGAGTGGTAGCTAGTCCCATTATCTGCATTGATCGGTGTTAGCGATTAGCTAGCAACAGGCTCATCTACTAAGCTCCATTACTGCAACTGGCTGAGCTCCAAACACTCATGACCTAACAGAACGAACAAAGGCTGCTTAACAACTTCCTCTCAGGTCAACGCCGCACGTGGCAAACTGCACACTAACACATCAACAGGGAAAGGCTGTTTAAATGCATCCCAGTCTGTGTTGTGAGAGCGAATGTGAGCATCACTGGGGTACTTCACATACACATGGGCATTACTGCAACTGTAGACAGCACTTGCAGACAGCAGTTTCCCATTAATCTGCATGTAAGACGATATCTTTTCAACACTAATTGAAGCAGCTTTCAAATTCAAAAGCTGATTGTTTACAATCAAATAGTAATTACTGTGTTGGAAACCCTATTGAAAACACTCCCAGAATCTTATCCAGTATTGATGTTTGGTTGTCTCTCCTTTTTGAAAGAGTCGGACTCTGCAACTCAAATACAGTTGTAAAAAAAAAAAAAAAAAAGTGAGCATATGAGCATCACTTAACTGATTAAATGAATTAAAGCAGACACAGAAGCATTGATCGTCACACTTACCTTTACTCAGGTTCATAAAATGTAAAGACATAAATCTAATATTTCTTAATATGACTATGATCCCAGACATTTCATCACAGGCAGACGGTGTTGTTGAGGCGTCTTACAGCACAACCACACATGGCAGCGGTTTGTAATGTACATGTTTCTGGACAAACTCTCAAAAAGAGTCAGGTCAGTCCTCCATCAGTTTCACTTTATCAGTCTACTGTCCGATTAGAGGCAAGTCTGCTGTTACAACAAGATGCCTGCTTTGCCTTTAAGATTTGATATGCTAATCTAACAAATGCTAAGCCAGCAGTGCTGTCCAAAAACTTCATGTTAATAAATTCTAAAGGGAAAAATGGTGGAGAACAATGACTGCAGGCAGACCTTTTGGTAATGATGTGCTTCTGTACAGACTCCTGTGTGATTGTATCCTTGTAAGACTCTTCACTCTTGTCAGCCACCGTCAACTAATAATAATGTCATATTACACACACAGTGCACACGAAGAGAGGTAGTAGCTTTCACTCATGCTGTTACTTGTTTTTTAAGAGAACAAACCTTCATGCAGCAGGTTTGATATTAGGCAACTTAACTCTGTCATCACTGTAACAATTCACCAACAAAGAAGAACCAGAAAAGTGCAGGACAGGATGCAGAAACAGTATCATGTAGCAGTACATGCCTCCGCTTAGGAGTACTTCCCCCCACAAATACACAGGTGAACACAACAATGGCCACAAAGCTTTACAGAATGAAGGCTCAAACAGAACAAGAGGTAGAGTTGATGCATTCATTGTTTGTAATGGTTTTTAAAAAATGTGCTTTCTGCAGCTTTTCCACAATGTATCTGACAACCAACTTAATTTTTTTATTTTTTTTATATTTTGATATATGAATTTAAAGTGATCAAATTTTGTAAAATTGTTTCCTTTTGAGCTAAATTTATGTTTGGTCACTCAACATTATTGAGCCATTTTACTACTAAATGAATTATAAACAAAAAAATGTATAACAACATATAAACAAAAACCTTTTCTTGTGACAGTTTATAAGATGTATTTTACTACTATTTTTTCATTAGTATATAGTTGTAGTTTCATTTTATTTCAGGCTGTTAAGTCATTAGATTCTTAAATAATGCATCTGACTTGGCCCATTAAAAAAGTTTGAAATCTGGTTTATTACACTGACATTTGATTTCTATGAGCGGTGCCAGTAGACGGCTGCTGTTATGAACACACAAGAGATTCTGGGGGTTGACAGCAGCTTCTGAAGGAGTAAACCTGAATAGAAGCTGTGAACGTCAAAAATTACAGCCCTACATCTGACATTTCTGGTGCATTTCTGCCTTGCAGACTTTGACAGATTCCACATCATAACAAACCAAATGAAAAAAAATGTTGTTTTCTTAAATCTGGCTAGTTACACTTGTGTTGCAAAGCATCCCGGTGCAGCTTAATTATTAAGAAAGTGACAGTTTTGTGATCCTGCATGGGGACACCAGGTTGTACTGTAGCCTCTGTAAAGCTTTGGGATCATACACCACCATGCAGCAATGTGCATGACACACACACACACACACACAAACCTCTTCAAAAACTACATGATGGGATGGAAAAGAGGGAGGTGAAAAGAAAAGGGGTTAGTGTTTATTGTGCCCATCATGCAGCATCTCCAGTGAAATGACGTGCATGCTCATTTACTCTACATAGAGATACAAAGAGGGGTAAGATGGTGCCATGCAAGAGGAGGAGGGGGGGGCATAGTAGCAAACAGGGTATCACCTTGGTGAGCAGGTGGGAAGGTTTTCCTGCTATGTTTTTCAGAATCAGAGAGGTTTCCCTGTCCAGATAGGAGTGCTTTAAGGAGAGAGACAGAGAGAGAGAGAGACAGAGAGAGAGAGCTCTGGTGAATTAATCAGGTTTTTGAATGACTGGAAGTGGCAATTTAGCAGAAAGCTGTGTGGTGAAGCAGAGCTCAGCAGCAGAGAAACATCGTCAACACTGATTTAGTGGTCAGAGGTGGAAACCTGTAAAGGAGAGCTGCACACATTATAATCAGATTACAGGTGCTAGAATGAAAAGGAAACGTTAAGACACATTAACCAACAGTCATGTAAAATAACTCAGAGCTCAGTTTCATCCTGACTAAATAACTTAAATTATGCATGAGTGTGCTGAACACACTCAGCCTAACAACAAGCACACGGATGTTTGTGTACACTTATTGATAGAGACCATGTCTACACATGGAAATAAGTATGTAGAGGTCTTTGAAGGGATCATCTGAAACCTGGAGTTGAAGTATGTTTCTCACTGAGATGCAACCATTTCATTTAAGAATATTTAAAACAGAAAAACACTTTTTTTCACTATGTCATCGAGGTGTTTGCTATGTGTTTAAAAACCAAACGTGTTAAGATAACCCGACCTTCAAAGCTGCTGCACTGAATTCTGATGTACTTTCTTTATTAGTAGGCTTTAAAAATTGCTCCAAAATGTATTTTTTCCCCATTTTTTCCTTCCCTGATAGGTGGCTTAATGCTGACTGTTTCTAAAAAATATGTAGTTGCTTTGATTTTAATATCTGGAGGTGCATATCAACAAATTTTATCAACACAATACAATACAACCAAAGAATGTAAAACACATCCAGCTGCACATCTAGCATGAAAAGCAAAATAAAGAGGTTGCAGCATCACATGCAGTGAAACAAGACTTCTGAGTAATCCATCTCCTTGGAAACAACCAAAAGTATAATCTCCACCTGTTTTATGATCGTTTTTTAATTACAATGTCTGGCTGGTTAAAGCTCCCTGGATGGATGAACCACAATGAGCCACTCGCTCTCTCCTGCCACCCGTTGGCTGGTGATGTAAATCAGCTATAAGCCCTCAGAGCGCTGCGAAAATGCATCCAGCAGACTCCTATCTCTAATACTGACCAGAGGCAAACTGCACATGTACAACATTTAAGCTAACGCCCATGGCAATAAATACAACTTCTATCACTATCAAGGTTCTGTCTTCAGAACTAAAAGGTTTAGAATTGGTTATGTCTTTATATTAAAGCCCTTAGATTGTAACTGTTTCCTCTCTTGGAAAAGTCTGAGACAAAGTGAGACTATAAACTGTACTGGGAAGCTCTCACTCAGTGCTGATTCTGCTGTTTAGGACATAAAATGCACACTGATGACACCACTAGGGAAACATGTAAGGTGTCTCAGCAAAGCTGTTTTCTCTCTGTGCTTAAGACTACACACATGAAAAAAGGCCTGAGCCCAAATCTTAGAAAAGTAAAGGTTAAATAATTCAAACAGAGACAAGTATGAATCCCCTTCTGCTACAGGGTCTGCTGGTCTGAGAAATGAGGCACAAATACACAAAACAAGATGTGCAATTTTAACATGAGGGCTGTAGTGATTTCTATTTATCAATTTATTTTGCTAAAGTATATACTATATTACTGATACTACACTGACTACTCAAATACTGCAGACATGGGCTGATTCCATGGCACTGTTAGCTTGATGCACATAAATCCCACATGCAGCAGTGATGTGAATCACCAGTTCCTCCTGAGCAGGTTCCTCCTGAGCAGACTGAGGCACAGAGCCGCTGTGAGTTCAACCCTTTTATTGGACTGAAAGAGACATTAAGAAACAGGAAGCTGTTTGCAGTGAAAGCATCGCTGTGGTTGCAATTGTGGTGAAGGAGGCAGAAATCTTTTGCCTCTGGTTTTGTAAGATCTTTGCTTTTTCTGAGTAGTTTGGTTTAGGAAATAGAAATATTCACTTCCTAAAAAGACGCATTTCATTTTTTTTTTTTTTTTTTTTTGAATTATCGCTCACCTTGCTCCAACAAGAGATGTTGCTGAAAACTGGTACCCGTGTAGTCTTGTTAGAAAGACAGAAGGAAAATAAACGACAAAGTCTGCCTTTATTTTCAAAAGTCACAACACTTGTTCTCATCTTTCTTAATCTTGTCAGCGTGTGTGAGCTTCAATCACTCGAAACCTTTTTATAGAAAGCATTAGTTCTCTCATCATAACCGCAGATTAAATATAATATGTAGGTCAAAACACATCACAGCCAGCTTCTCTCTCCGGCCAAGATTTGACCAACACAATCCAAGTGTGTGTGCACATGTGTGTGTGTGTTGATCCCCTTTAATTTACTGAGCTGCTCCAGGAGGCCTTGTTATTGTGAGAGTGTACCTTTAGTGTGTGAGGGTTTATTTATGTTTACACCTGCAAGCATGTTGTGTAAACCTGACTTCCAGATACATTTCATTTTTTTTAATTTTTGATTCTAAAATAGTGAGAGAAAAATGAGCTTTCTTGTCAGACTTGAACAGGAGATTTAGTGATCACATGATGTGCTTCTTAAACCCATAAACAATTCTCTGTTCCTTGGTCAAGAACCTGAGAGAATAACATGTAACTTTTACACATTTAAAGTCTAAAAAACACTAAATCTCTGCCTTTTTTATACATATATTGTAGAGTTGCAAATTAACATTATCTGAAATGTTCAACAACATCATCTGCACCCGTAAGAGAGTTAAGAAAGAAGTCGGCAGACATGACTGAACACAATTCAATCTTTAATTTGTTTCTTCGCCAAGATGTTTCAGCCTGAACTGGTCAGATTTCATACAGAGACCTCTAGTGGCAGAAATTGCATATTGTGTATTTAAGTCTCTTTTTGTTTGTCCTCTTAATAATATAAAATATAAAACAGGATGAGAAGCTTTTTTCTTGCTGTCCGCCATCTTAACTAGCAGCTCTCCTTCCCCTTCACAACAAATCATTTCAAGCTGGCGTTTGTGACACAGCACTTTTCTGATCTGAGTGCTTTTATCTGATTAATTCTCAACTTAACCTTAATGTCTCTCAGCAGTTCAGTGAGGATTTATTGTGTCCTTTCATTCTGTTGTTTTACTGCCCTGATCAGACGCTCAGAGCGAGCTCATAAAGGAGACGCTCAGTGATTCAAACTGCAGCAGTCCTTGTTTCTAATGAGCTGGACTCATGGGAGCAGCGCTCTCGGCGTTTCTTCTCCTCTTTTACCTCTTTTTTTGTTTCTCTTTCTCTGCATTTGTACTCTTGTCCCTCTTTTTTTTCATCTCATCCGCATCACTCTTTGCTTTTCTCTCTGTTTGCCCTTGAGCTTCCATCACTTTCCCTCGTTCCTTTGTTATCTGTGGTCACTTGCTGACTCACTCTGGCCTCTTATCTCATTATTCTAATTTTATTCATTCACTCACTCGATTTTTTAGTGTTGCTGGAGTGTTTGTGTATGAACTAGATAAACTGGAGCAGTAACCTAGTTTCCTTCTCGCTGAACGGGGTTTGTATTTGCAGTGCAGCTCAGTCTGATTCTTTTTTTTTTTGGGCAAGACATCAACATTAATGAGGTTTTGGGTTAAATTTCCTCAGCAGCCCATCGGGGTCAGAAATGTAAGACAGATGGAGGTTTACATGCTCAAAAAAAAAAAAAAGCCTTGTGAAATGGAAAAATGCAGTGTTTCAACAAAAAACCCTGTAATTGTCATGAGCTATTTCTGGCATTTCATCTTCTTCCCATTTTGCTATCTGACCACGTAGGTGATGCAGGCGAGATTATGACCAAGCTTTTCTTTTCATTATATTCTGGGAAGAAAAAAAAAAACAAAAAACGAGCGGTTTGGATGTGAAAGGAAGCGAGGACACAGCCTGAAGCAGCAGAAACTGTCAGCACCACACAGCAGCGGCAGCAGCAGGAGAAAATGCCAACCAATACAAACCGCTGCTGCAACAAAACCCACCGTAACCTACATACACTGTTAAAAAACTCAACAGCAAGGAAGAATGAACTGTTAGAGAAGACCTGTCTTTCATTTCCAGCCCCGAGAAACAACATGACTGATTTCCAAATAGAAAGTATTGGCGAAGTGGAGAAAAAATCAAACTGAAAACTGAAATAGACACAAGCAAGGGCCCCTTCGACGCTGCCGGCAGCTTTCATCATTATTATTTCATATACAAACATGTTCACAGACTTCTTATTTCTTCTATTATTACTTGTTGTATACACTTATATATATTTTATATTTGCTTAAAATCTTTCATAATCCTATCTCTTTTTCTTTTTCCCTATTTATCTTATTCTTATCATATTTCTACTCTTTTCCAAAACTGGAACAAATACAATTTCCCCTCGAAGATCAATAAAGCATTTCAGATTATGATTCTATCAGTGTGTTCATAGATTCTCTGAGAAACATACTGAAACTGATTTCTGATGTTTCTTCCAGCTGATATGGTTTATTTACATTAAAATGAATCTCACAGTGCCTCACAGAAACCTCAGAAGACCTGACCAATTATTTGAATCTTATTTGACATGTTTTGCCGTTTTAGCGTAAAGTGTTTACCATCAATGGCCTCTGCCTCACATGGTCTGAAAGGAGGAAGAAGAGCGATCCAGACATAAAACCCATTCAGTTCTTCAGCAGAAGTTGGTGCTCACCTCTGTGCTGTGGTGACCTTGACCGGCCGCAGCTGAGGGCATAACTGCAGACTGCTGACCGTCTGATTCGCTCGTACGAAGGACGCTGTCCAAAGAGTCCATGGAAGAAGCAGAGTTGACAGAAACTCCAGATGCCGAGGTGACGGAGGAGCGCGAGGAGTGAACTATTGAGCGCACCTGAAGTGGCACAATAACAGAGACAGAGGAGAATTTTTGACGTTTCAGCTTTTTATGACCCAGGGATGTATGATCTATGATTCCACTAATGATAAAATTAGAGGTTAAAAATTTGTTTGGCAACAGTATTGGAGGAAAAAGTAACCCATCATCTTTGTTCTAAGGGGCTTAGTTTACCTCATGTTCACTGACTGTGCCAACTGATCCTGTGCGTCGATGTTGGCGCTGAGAGGATCCAGGCCGTCGCATCGTGGCTGACGTGTAGGTGGAGGCAGAGCTCAGAGAATGGGAGGAGGTCTGACGAGCAGCTTCGTCCATACTGAGAGACGCCTGATGGACGAGCAGAGGAGAGAAGATAAAGACCGGTAAATACGGAACACAAAGCAAACACAAGTGAGCATACACGATCGAGGCAGGTGAATCGGCCCAACAACACCGTGCAAATTTCTCACAACAATCTGAGAAAATATGTCATCTGCATAATGTAAAACTCTGGATTCATCAGTCTTTTAATTCTTATTTACATGTTTACCAAAGTTTTTGTAGTTAAATCTCACAACTCATAGAGAAATCTAGAGAGTCCACTGCATCCTTTTATGCTTGAATTCCTCCAGACTTCAATGCCTCATGCAGCAACACATGGTTTAACAAGTATAGTGTTTGAAATGTTTACCTCTCGTAATAACAACCCCTCAGGCCAAGCAGTCTTGTCTTATATCTTTTAAAATTTGCAGCATTACTTATGTTATGGGAAGAAAACTGGGGTTTTTAAGGAATATGAGTCTTTGTTAATGGTTTTAATGTCACCAAAAGTACTGATGAGGAACTGCCTGCCTAAAAATGTCACTCGGCCATGTTTATAATAAACTTCACCTTCTCCAGCTGGGCAGTGATGTCGTCCAGACTGAAGTTCGAGGCCAGTGCTGGTCTCCCATGATGCCCAGTAGGAGCTCTGATGGTGCCAGCGGGTGATGCTCTGGTGCTGCTGCTGCTGCTGCTCGCCCCGCTGCTGCCCCCCCCACCGCTAACACTGTTACTGCTGCTTCCACCACCACCACCACTACCACCACCACTGCTGCTCCCTGCTGGCTGCTGCCTGCCGCTGCTGCGACCTGCTGGGGGCTTCTGACGCACCTAAGAAACAAATGAAAATTGCGATTTTAGAAAAAATGAAGAATATTTCACTTTTGTCAAAGAAAATAATGATTGGAACTTTTACGCCAGCTTACAATAAAACCCTGACCATAACAAACAAACCAAACTGAATCATCTGCTTAAGGAAGACATAGAGCTTCATCTGCAAGAAGTGTTCACCTTGGTGTCAGTCAACCCCAGGCGAGCCATGCCGCCAGCGCTGTTGGGTTTGGTGTTGATTGTGCTGAGCTCCTGTTCGATCGAGCAGAGATCGGCCATGAGAGCGTCGAGATCCACGTTCTCCCCCTGATTCAATGCCTCTACAGACACAAAGACGACAGAATATGAGAGAGAGGACCATAACAGAGCAGGAGGGGAAGCGTAGGGATTAAAATTCATCAAACTACAAACTAGTTGAAGCCTCTGACCGTTGATGTTGTAGATGGAGAATCTGTAGGAGAAGTTGGCCATGTTGGTCTCCTGTCTGAGGGGAGCTTTCTGCTGAGGGGGCTGCTCCGGGCGTCCATCATCCAGACTCTAAACAGACAGAAGAAGGAGCAAATGAACGTGTGCAAACAACCCTTTCACTTCTTGCAGGCAGGTTTGCATTCTGGTACCATGAAGCAGAGGTCAATTCAATCATTTGCTTTCAGCAGGCATCGATTGTATTTAGGGTAATTTAGGACTGATTTTATAACAATGCTTACAACAATGCAATGCTGCTTGAATCTGTGATACATACATGCAGAAACCTCAGTATTTGAAATCATTCTTGCATTGGAGCTCTGGGCCTCCCTGCTGTTTGTACCTGTGTGAGTTTGTCCAGCTCTCCCAGCCAGGCTCCGAACATCTTATCCAGGTCCTGGTCCTCCTTATCACTGTCCTCCTCTTCTTCCTCCTCCTCCTCCCTCACCTCCACCTCCTCATCTGATAACTGGTCCATCTAAAGAGGGGACAGACAGAGAAAGAGGAGAAGAAAAAAGGAGGAAAAGAAAAAAGAAAGACAGGAAAAGAGATGCTGGTCATTATTTCTGCAGATTCTCGTGATCTCTCAGCTCTATCTAGTGGCCAACAGTCTGCACTACACTGCATGTAGCATCCTGTCTCTCTCTCTGATGTAAGCAGCAGATGGTGCTTCAACTTCTGGATCACTGGATCATGATTGCAAGCAACCATGAGCGAGGAAGTCAAGAGTCACACTAACTCTGGCAACACTGGAGACAACTAGTTGAGAAGTTGGTTGGTTTCCTGAAACCTTTTAGCAGTGAGATCTGAAAGACGACAGTCAGAGTCTGTTTTTGACAAACAACAGCTGGTGAAAGCTATTAAATATAATAAAATGAACAGAATCTAAAAATGACTGCAGGAATGTAAGAGTTGAAGAGACCAAGTCAAGATGTATTCAATAAACGAGACAAGATGCAGACTGAATTATGCACAAACAATGGAACACTTTGATACTCAGCTGATGGTTCCTAACAAAGACCACCAACATGAAACTTACAGAATATAGTTTTGCCCCCAGGGGGGTAAGTGTGTATGAGTGGTGGGGATCTGAAGAAAAACAAAACTGTTCATATTCCTTCAATCACAGTTTTGTGTCATGGGTGCAATGAAAACTGCAGGCGCCAGACAAATATGCCTCCAGACTGTCTTTGCTCTTTGACCAGAAGCCTTTTTATTTGTCTTCACTACGTGTCATTCTGCATTTCTGGAATGTTGCAGCCATTTTGGCTTTATACTGACTGCAAATAATGTTGAAGATTTGCTATGAATAAAACAAAGAAAGACTTTAATGGAGAAATCGTAGCGTTAATGAAGTGTTAATAACAAACTGCTGAACATCTGTAGGAAGGCACACTTTTGTGTTCCACAAGCTAAAAGAAAATAATTAAAAACATGATTCATAACAAAAAAAAAAGAATGGTTTGTAAATTCAGGGGAAAGGTTATCAAAGATTAACATAGTGTGTGTGTGTGTGTCCATGTTTGTGTGTGTATATAAACCATTTATGTAACTACACTGAGAACAAATCAACACACACGTAGAGAGTGTTGCTGTGATTAATGACGCCAATAATAATCCTTTGCTGGGACACACACACACACACACACACGCACACACGCAC
>JAPZDY010000005.1:2225073-2244883 GCA_029783645.1 Ctenochaetus hawaiiensis | reverse complement strand
GTGGATGACAATAAATGAATCTACTACTACATGTTTTATTTTATCGCCTCACAGACTCAAAGATTTAATGTCATCTTTTACGCTCCACTAGATACTTTAAATGAACCACACACAGTGCCCATGTAAGTGTGGTGTGTGTGTAAGTGTGTGTGCGTGTGTGTGTTAGGCCTGAAGGGCTGCCAAGTCAGACTGTGATCTGCAGTGAAACTGTTTGATGCCTTCTAGTCTCTCTTTGGCCGCATTTCCCCTACATGGTGCAGCTCGACTCGACTCTAATCTCTCGCTTTTTCTCTTCTCTCTGCTTGTCTAACAGATAGCGCCCTCTCTCCATGAAGACGAGATTTTTCGCCGATTGTCACGGTGACACTGTGTTTCCTTCACTTTTCCAATTTTTGGAAAACAATGCAGGAGTTTCACTTTTGCCTTGAGAAGCTGCAGTGTTTGTTTACTGACAAACTGTAACCTACACTGCACATTCGCTGCTAAACCGCCAGCTTCTCTGCTAACCTTTTCCTCAGTTCTGTAAGCAGAGCTGAGTCAGGCATAGCTGACCTAAGACCTGCAGTATTTCATACAGGCCACATGCATATTAAGGGAGTCTTTCTGCTTGGTTAAATGTCACAGAGGGGACTTTCAGCATATTTCATAAACAGACTTCAAGATACAGAGTTCATCAACTTGATCAAACATAACAACAAACAACATAATCAACATAAAAAACTACAACAATTTGAATGCATGTTAAGAAAAGTGAGCATTTTCTCACAAACTCTGTAATGTGACATTTGTCAGGGAGGAGTTGTTGTTTGAAAGTGCTTGTAGTTGTGACTCACTGACTGACTCCCTTAAGCTGGAATTTCAATGTCTCTTTCTGACTCCCATCTTTACTTGATGTTGGTTTTGCTGACATAAACAGCATTCTGACACCTTATGAATATGACATGGTTTAATAACTTATAATAAGCTAAATATATTAGTTTTAATATTCTTCTAAAATAATTAACTTATGTGACAGTAGTTTTTGTTATTTTCTACTGATGTTTTGATGTTCATAAATATTGATTTCATCTCATCAGTGCACTTAAAATTAAAACACTTCCTTCCTACATCTTTTAACCTTTTCTGTGCTCATTTTTTCAATTAAAATAATGTGTGTTGCAGCGCCTCTGTTTGTGCCCCACATATCTGTGGTGACCCCAGTTCAGCTAATGCCAATGCTGTCGGCCACGGAGGCGATCATACTGAATAGCAGTAGAGAACATGCGCACAGCATCCGGCAGACAGTTGCACAGCTCCTCCTCATAAACCTCAATGACTGGAGGTGAGAACAGCAGCACAGCATGCAGCACAGCAGGGCAGCTGGGCATCATTTGTTTCTGCAGATTTTCTATCAGTTCTCCCTATTACAACAGAATAAAAAAAAAAATAGAAAAACTTTATTGTTACTGTCTTTATTTCCATTGCAGCTGTGTTCACAGCTACAGTTTGTGATTTTCAGCCAAGCCAAGACAAAATAAAACAAGGTCTGTAGGTCTGGCTGAGATTCTGACACTGACTTCCTTTGTTACACCTGTGACACTTGTCAAACTGTTAACCTCATCTGCCCGCCTGCAAGCCCCTCATTACACCTTCCTTAAAACACTGTTTGAGCTCACAGAACTTTAATATCTACTGATGTGTAAATGATGGGGAGAAAAATGACAGCAGAACCAAAAAAAAAAGGATTCATCTGCTGCGGTAAACGGTCAGCAGTAATGTTAGTTGGTTAAAACATCTGAAACCACCAGCATGTGTCTTTCTCCTCAGACTTGGTCACTTCTGGTTATGTAATATCAAAGTGTGACTTTTTATACAATTCATCAGAAATATTTTGTTCATATCACACAGGAAAACTTAAGACGAGCAGCGGGGTGTGAAGCCGCTTGCTGATACAGCTACAATGATATCACTTCCCCTAAAGACCAACAGGAGGGATTACATCATTTCCTTCTTTTTTTTTTCTCTCTGCCTCAAATCGACATCTGCCTCTGTCTCTCAATTCAAGGAAGGGAGATTAATATAGAGAAATAGTGGGAGGTAGAGACAGAGTGCGTGTTCTTTGGTGCTTTATTCTGCTTGGCAACACTGTGCTGTGTTTACTCTGAATTCTTCATATCAGAGTAACCTGCCTGCTGACCTTCACTGCCATGTATTTTTATTCCTCAGTCTGAGCCTCAGCGTCATTCTCTTTGTTTTTAGCATCCACAGCTGAGTGTTGGGTGCAACTTAACCTACTGAAAGAATGAATACAGTGATGGGGTTACACAACCACACACACGCACTAACAAGCACACACAACAACAGGGCCGCAAAGGTGGTTATCACCAGTACTCTGTGGTGCTCTACATTTTACTAATTACATACAAGCTACATAGGTAGCTTGAAGGTTTGTTCATGTCCGTACCACTTTGGTTTCTTTGTGCACTTCTAAAGCGAGTATCACAGTGTGAGTCATGAGCACATGCCTGGACAAGAGTACTTTCATGAGGAAAAAAGAAAATACTAACAAATGTATGTATGCATGCTATGTGGCTCAAATTATGCCCCATTGTGTGTGTGTAGCTGAGCCCAAAGGCTGGACCCAGCAGATCCCAAGGGTACTCAGCTGCTGCTGTGTAATGTGATACTGACACACACAAACACACACGCACACACACATAAACACACACACGCACATGCTGGTGTGTTCCAGATTTAGGGACAGAACAAATGGGTTCTATTTTTTCTCCAAAAGAACAAACAAGCGGCAGCAGGAAGTTGTTTCTACTGCAGCTGAATGGATTTACCATGGATGTATCAACAAGGTTGGAAATGATGTGGAGGAGTCAGCCTTACTGCCAGCTCGCCCCTGAGGCCCAGAACATTTCTCCTGGATACAAACACACTAGAATTTTAGGTTACCTTACTTGTTGAGCTTTGTCCCACATTTTGGATGGAAATAAGGCAAAAGTTTGCTATTTTTTTCAATCCCTACCACCACTAAGGGCTACAAGTGTAAAATCTGATGGGTAAAACCGTATCAACAATCAGAGGAGTTTATTATAAAGTAAGCAAGAATTTTCTAGAAAAAACCACAATGGTTCCCCTTTTCAGTTTTGACAAAAAAACTGGTTACATAAAAACGCATAAAATGCAAAATCAATTTTATTTTAATGAAGTGGCCATGATCTGCAGATTCATTCGAAGGAATCAAGTAAATGTCCTTCACCATTAACAAATGACAAACTGTCATGACACTGCTGACTTATGAGGGAACAGAGAGCCGGAGAGTCCAAAATGGCAGCAGCTATTATTAGCTGTGTGTCACCATCCACTATTATTTAACCTCCTCTGACAGAGGGTAAACTGCTCCGCAAACAATAGCAACGGGGCGTAAACAACTGAGACAAGAATCTACTGTAAACTATTGTAAAGCTGTCTCTCGAACAACTGTGTAAACTTGCTGTCCCATTAGCAAATGAGCTAACAAGCTTGCTATAATATAGATGCCAAGCTAGCAAGCTCGGACAGCCTTTGACATGATTGCTCCAGTTTTGCAAGTGCGCTAGCTTTTAGCTTCAGAGTAACAGTACATCATCAAACAGCCCTGCATGCAGACATCGACAACATTTTGCAAGGATGCATGGATCTACTGTGTCCTAGTGTGGCAATGCCATGCTAAAGGAAAGAAGCAGAAGTTCTCCCACAGTTTTATTATTACTGTGACATTATACCAGCATTACAGAAAAGATTACGGTAATCTTACCCCTGAAGACAATAGCTGTGCCAAATTTCATAGCAAGCCACCCTTAAAAATGTCAAAATAATTCACTCAGGACCCATTTCTATCCTTGGAGCTACTGTGCTAAAGTAGCAAGGCTAAGAAAATACTTCAGTGAGTGTGTTTCTTAAATTCATGCACATGTGTTGCTCTGCTGATGTCGTCGGCTTTAGTCACTTTCGATTTTATCATGATTAGACCTTACTCTATACTTTACTGTGCTATAAGTTGCAAAACCAATACTGCTCCTTATAATAAACATAGAAACACAAGCCATATATTAACCAATTCCACACAACCACAAACTCTGTGCATACCATAAAGTGTGTATATTTATATGTACACACACCACTTTGATATGGTAATCACTGCAGCACACACAGCCCAGCAATGTGCAGCTGAACTCACTTCAAAACTGGATGATAACAGAGCAGCATCTTATAATCCAACCACCATCCCACACAACCACCCTAACAAACAACACCCTACTCTCCACCCGCTCCCCCAGCCCAAACACACACACACACACACACACACACACACACACACACACACCCTTCCTTGAAAGTTTTTAAACAATTATTTATTATTTTTTAAAGCTGTCTGTAGGATTCATTGTAAAAATAAATGTATGTACGTATAAAACACATGTGTGCTCATGCATAAAAAAAAAAAATGCAGTGCACACACACACGTCTTACAACAACTTATGACTTTGGAGCAAGAAGGAAAACAGATTTTTTCCTAATGTTTAAGCATTCACATTGACGGAAACTTTAACTTTAGATAAACAAGTTCGTAGAGGTTGTTTCGGATGGAACAAACTGTACAAAGAATGGCACGCATACAGCTGAGATGGCCTTTACATTTAAAGCCGAATTCAGTCACTGATAGACTTTTTTTTTAATTTTTGCCTATTTCACTTTGAAATGAAACTTGTATTCTTGTATCAGCATCATTGTGAGAACTGGCTTTAGTTTTAATTTGAGTGTTTCTCTTTGGAAAATATCTTGTAGCAATGCTAAACCACCCAAATAGCACATGGCAGATTTTAAAATATCATATCATTTTAACACTGCTGAGCCGTTTTAAAGGAAGTGTAATATTTTCCATCCACCCTTGGGGACCACTTTGAACAAATAAACTTGCAGGCACGAGGTTACAAAATATAATGCTAACAATAATCCACTCTGTTTTAGGAACGATGAGGAAACTTTATTCTTAAAAAAGCAGAAAAGAGACAAAACAAGCACACAAAGTGTATCATGCCACCCTCTTCTATTTATATCAAATCCTCTTGGAGGCTGTTGCATAAAATGACATGACTTCTGCTTTAACTATCAGGAACTAGTTTGCACTGACCACAGATTTATAATCCTAGCACTTTAGAGGTGGCTGTGGGTAAACAGTGGAGGAAGCCTCTCGCCACAGAGACATTCAGTTCCACCGAGCTGAAACACAAGCTTAAAGAACACAGGCTGCCAGTGATTAATTCTCATATACAAGAACATTTATTTTGGAAACCTCTACATAGCTTCCTAACCATCAGTTGAGTCCTGGTCTGATTTTTTTTTTTTTTTTTTACTACTAGTTTTATATTACAGACTAAACAGAAGTGAATCACAGGACATTAATAGAAAAAAAAAATGAATGATGTATTTTGGGTAGGCCAACTATGAACACGGAGGGATAATAATAAATGTTACACACTGTCAGAAACAGATGTCAGCAAAAGCCTTTCCAGACACCAAAGACCAGTGTAACCAATGATGCAGCCGAGCCAAGACATTATATCTATACTTCAGACTTTAGTATGGGCATTAATATGCTGCTATAGGAGTTTCCATTAGTTTTGGGCTTTCCATGCGATTGTAGGGATTCACTCCGATTAAGCTGCAACAGCATTAGCAAGGTCAGCCACAAATGTCTACTGACTTAGTCTGCATCACAGTTCATCTCAAAAGTGTTAGATGTTAATGTCCACATACTTTTGGCCATGCAATGAGACTGAAAAAGCGCCATGGTGTTTACAAGGCCCATGTTCCTGTTAAGTGAACGCTATCAAAGAATGGAGCATAAACCAGCACATGTTCACACAGAACCTTCCACGTGACAGTGAGATATGAGTTGATAAGAGCGGTTTGGTGCTGTTTACCTTTGGTCTGCTAACACAAGTCAGTCCAGCTCCCACAAAGCACAGAGTGGATGGATTCGATCACCCTACAGAGACACAAGAGAGAGAGAATGTTTTATTATACATGATCACATTTCCTTTGGAGGGACGTTAAAGCAGAGACATGGTCTTCCTTCCTGCTGACAGCGACATAAGAAACCACACTGAGGTCTGACAATGAAATATTTGAGGATTATTGTCAAGTTTTTAGCAGAACAATCTGTCTTTTTGGAAAAAACCCACTTTATGTGTTTTACCATCTTGGTTTTATCTTTGTGGGTGCAAAGATCCATCCACTGCTTCATATTCATAGCAAAAAGACCTGAAGAGGAGGGTGACCGTTAACCCAGTTAACCCAGACCACTAACGTATCAAAGGTGAAAAAATAATACAACCTCCACAAAACTTGATGCTCTCTTCACACCAAACGAACTGTCAGCAGGTGGCACTAGTGTGTGTGTCTTTGTCATGCTGAGCAGGCTGGATGTGTGTGATTTAAAGCTAACCGACAGGCAACAATATCTTAATACACTGCTGTAGTGTCCTCTCTGCCTTGCCCTCCCTTACGGACACACTCTGCATCCTTCCCCTTTCACTCTGATTCACTCATTTTTCTTGCTCTGTTTCCTTCGGTGAGTCTCTCCGGGTCTCCATTTGCTGATTCAGCCAGTTGGAAAATTTAACCAGTTCATCAAATTGCATTATTACACATTTGTCGGCCTGGATTAAATCATGTTTAAATTTCATTTTTTTTTTCATATCTTCATTCACAGACACAGTGTATGAAGAAAGTGTGTATGTAAAAGTTTGATAATACGGATCCACATTTTTTTTTTCTTTAGCTAAAACAAAATAATAGCTTTTGTTGCAATCAAGATGGAGCTGATAATACAAAGTCAAACTGCTTTTACTGACTGAACATCTACAAATGCGAATGCAGTGGAAGATGGTCTGCATCTTTAGATTTGGTTTTACAGCATCCAATAAACACAGAGAGGTAGGAGGAAAAGGGTAAAGCTTAGCATGGTTTTGTTGAGGTTATGATGTCAAACTGCTGCTTCTAGAGCCACACAGTGTGGTGAAGAGATCCAACAGACTGAACTAGCATGGACCTTTTTCAGAGGAAGACAAACATAGCTTCATTTTGCAACACATGTTCTGCAAATGTCCAACAAGAGAGGAAAAACTGGGGCGATCAGTTCGATTTCTTCCATTATGCATCTGTTTGTTTTGTAGACCTACAATAAATGTGATGGAGTCGTTTTTGACAATAAAGTACTATAAAACAGGCTACATATCACTATCATTAAAACATAAAAATCACAATGACTAGTGATAGTTCATTATGACAGATTTTTTATGACTGATTGTTGAATTTGTACAACTGACAACCTGTGACATGAGTGTCTGTCTGTCCTCCTTTCACTGATGAACCAGGCCATTAATGCACAAAAATGTCAATGCATCACGTTAAAAGAATATTATGCTGTTCTGAGGAGACAAACTCTGATCTTTGCTTGCAGAAGATCATTAGTAACTCTCATATGATCAGTAGCTGATGGCTGAAACAACAGGAACACTGTTGTTTTGACAAACATATGATTATCTGCTCTATACGCATGTACTGCTCATGGATACATCAGTTAATCAATAACCCTCTAGCACAAACCATCTAAACCAGTCTGGGACTTAGAACCAGTACATATTCAGTGACAAACCCAAACTCTATCTAACTAAGTATAGTGGTGGTTATTTAACTATTTTCTTTTCTCAGCTAGTCTCATAAAAACACCTGGAGCAGCTGGATGTAACTCGTTCCACTGACCATCTTTGCTGCAACTATTACAAACCAAAAGTGTCCACTGTGAAGCCTGAAGGCCTTCACTTGCACAAAGAGAAGAACTTTCATAGAAACAAATAATGGCTCCTCTGCTCTCACAGTTTGTCTCTGTGGACGGTGATGTAAGCCTGACATACTTCCACAGAAAGCTGAAGACAGAGGCTGGCTGTGAAGATTTTACTGGAAGGAATTGTGACGGGTATTGCCACATTTTGATATTGTTATTTTTTTAGAAGGAAGAAAAAAGATTTTTTTGTGTTTTAATGTCAGAAAGCAAAGTCAGCATGATAAAAGGTCTTTGCTGAAGTGGTGGCCTCTGTGTACACTGAAAGTCAGGCAAAAACTAACAAGTTTTTGCTCCAGCATCTCAAAATTTCATAAAATGGAGTAAAAAATTTTAAGGATTGAAACCGTGGATGATTCTTTAACTATCAATCAAGCCATTAATCAAGCAAACTTCTAACATCATTAAGTTACCATGGCACATATGTCCAGATTTCAGGCTTCCACCTTGTCATGGAAAATCTCTCAGTTTCGAGTCCTTTTTCAATTTATATCCTTTTTACTATCCCTATTAGGTTACCTTCCATTAACAGAATCATGCATCTTTTGAGTTGGTTTTCCTCTGTTAATCAACCTTTTAAGTGTTGAGGTCATCTTCTCCTCATGAACGCAAAAGTTTGTAACACGTCTCCAGAGACTTTGGGATGCTTGAGCTTCGGTTCTCCTTCCCAGCAGGTTTACGGCTCCTCTGTTGCCCAACAGGCAGCATTAAAGGGCATTATGAAACAACAAACCCTGCCAAAACAGAGGCTTTAAAATTTGGGACTGAAAACAATAGGTTTACCCCTCCATTTTTTCATTAATAATGAGACTTGGAAATCTGATTTACGAGGACTCCAGATTTAATAGTTTGTATAATGTCACGATTCCAGTTTCCACAATAAATTATCAAAACAAATGGCAAACTGGGAAACATTTCACTAAAACAGAGCACACTGTTGCATCATCTCTAATGCTGAGTAATCGTTTTGATTCTTCAAAGCATCAAAATAAAAAATCCCGATGGCAGCACAAACACACAGCGCTAAATAACCATCCACACAGGTCTTAATTAGTTAACATGTGACTATAATAAATGCAAATAAACTGACTCCTGAAGGCTAATGTGTAGATATGAGAGTTGTAGCTACAGGTAACACCCAGGGAGGGGGTTGAATGAAAGAGTAGCAATTCAGCAAGAAAAGGAAGCTGACTATTCAAAGCTGCAGTTAAACTCCAAGCAAAATTAAATTTGCCCTTTTGATAAATTCTTAGGGGGATTGCGAGTAAATGCCAGTATGCTTATATAGACTCCAGATCTGTTCATTACATGAAGCCAAACCTGATGAGGCAGGTTTTGAGAGCGAGACTTACAAGTTCCATAACAAGAATTAACCAAGTGATACAACTCCATAAAAGAAAAATATGAATACGTTCTGCCTGGCATCACACCGCGGATCTAAAGTTAATCTGCATAATAAATCACACACTCGTATTCAAAACGACAATGAAAACATACAGATTATGTGTCCAACTCCAAAGCTATTTTGGAACCTGTGAAAAATCCTTTTGAACTCTCTTTTTAAAATATTTGGTTTGTTCTTATAAAAGCGGTTAATGCATTTTTAAACATTAACAGTGAAGCTGCAAAGGTTGAGTGCAAGTTTAAACTAGCTACATTGTAGGCTGGTGCTCATACAGGGACTGTTCACTGAACACCACATAAACTGGGAAATATGAGTGCGTTCGAGCCTCAGGGACTCTGCAGTGTGTGTGTGTGTGGGTGGATGTCTGCTTGTTAGCGGGCTTGAGCTGTTATTTTTGTGAGGATATTCTGGCCATTCCTCACTACTTCAGAGGACTACTGAAAGGTTAAGACTAGGCTGTGGGGCCACAGCTCAGGTGTTGAGTGTTAGGTATCCAGTCCTGGTGGTTATGGTCATGTTTAGGTGCCTGGGAATTCATAATGTCATGAGGTTTCTCATGAGTTCAGATAGACAATGTGTGTGCATGATTATGACACTTGCAACTAAGAAGCTGAAGGTTAAGAGGTGGAAGATGAACCCCCTGACACATCTGTTTAGAGCAGCTTGGCTCTTGACAGCAGATAGTTCAACCTACAGCAGCTGAAGGTTGCAGACGTACAGTGACAGGTCGACAATTTGAACCACTTGCTCCTCAGTGTATCTGTGATTCTGGGACTGCTAATCACTGTCGACAGGATTCAAAATATAACATGTTGTTACTGAAGCAAGTTTTACCAAATAAACTCTTCTTTGCCACCAGTATTGAACAGGTAAAGTAGGCATGAAACCCTCAACACCGCCACCACCAGTGTCTTTCTGCTGAGCTGCAAAAAGTAATTATATACTGGTCTGCCTGGTAACCAGCTAACACACTTTCTTACAACCCCCCCCCACACACAGCACTGCCAAGAGCAATGACACATACACACAAACCTCTGCTTAAATCTGCTGCCTGCCATTTCTTTATACAAAAGGTGCACAAGCTGCCAGCGCTGGAGGGCAGAAAAAAAACCAAAAGAATTGAAACAGTGCTGCTCTTTTGGTGGTGCAATGTGAAGTTCGGTGGCCATGTTGTTAATTTAACATTTGAACAATGTAACTTAAACCAAAAAAAAAAAGAAAAAGAATGAAAGATTGAACCATGCTTAAAACTAAAAAAAGATTTGAATGACACTGCAGTTTCACATGATTGATTTTGTAACTGCTTGGGGTAAAAACATACCCAAAATATAAGCTTTACAGGAAGTGAACAGGCACTCATGCCGCAAGCCTCTAGGTTCATGTGCTAATGCATTTCCTCTCAATCCAATCTGGCACAGCAGGTTCCTGCAACATTTGCTGACACACCAAATTAGTGCACAATATTTCCTAAGTTTATGTTACAAAACTTGACCTTTTGACAGCAAAAGACCAAATGCTAGCAGATTAAAATGATGATAGAATTTTTAACTCTTGGTCGATAAGTGAAAGATAAGTATAAAAACTTGATTATTACAGCGTCACCATGAGGTCATAATTGTTATTTTAGTTATAAAAAATTATTTTTGAGGAAAATGTCAAGTAAATTAACTTAAATAATAATGTAATAATATCAAAATAAAATAATAGTTGTAGCCGTAACATCAGCACAGTTTGGCTAACAGCAAAGAAGTTTTGGCTTTGTCCATAAATGATGCTATAACATCTAGGATCAGCATGTTTATCTCCTGTAGTGACAGAAAGACAACTAAGAAAACAATACCTGTGTGCATCTAGATATTATAATCCGATGGGTTGCTGCTAAATTGGAAAGTTTTTCTTGGTGTCTTGTCTTGCAGTTCGAACACAGCCAAACAGAATGAGAAACAAGACTCTGAGCCCACACAGAACCCTTCAAAACCAGGACTGGTGTCAAGAGGTTTCCTCATAATTACCAGTCAGACTACTGCAAGCATGGACAGGGGAACACGCATGCACACACACACACACAGGCACAAACACACACACACTCACACAGGTCTGATATGGCTGCAGTGGAGTCGGTCGCACTGCAGAACTGTCAGGAAGAATCGCAGCACTTTGCTGTGCTGCTTTGACACACAAAGTGAACATAGTCTCTATTCAATACAAGGTCACTGAGCTACTGGGTTAAAGTACAGCTATAAGAGGAGGACGAGGAAGAAGAGCAAGGAATCGCAGCACGGTAAAGTGCATCTGTGTCTGTATGCAGCACACAATGAACAAGTTAGAAAATAATGGAAAGGACACTGTTTAGTGAAATAAAACACAGGCCACGATTGAGACTTGATTAAGAATAACTCAAAATCATCTTTTTACTGAGATTTTATTCCTCAATGTTATGTTTTCCTGACTGACAGAAAGACAAAGTGCTGATAACTGGGGACTTGTTGCAACAGTCTCTTCAGTAAAAATGTGACTTAAACAGTTTAAATCCTAATAAAAACATTATGAAAAGCAAAACGACCCTATGAAAGCAAAAGAGCTAAAGTTTTATCCAAGACGCTGCTAACGTTGACATTTAAGGTGGTTGCAAAAAAATCTGTTCAAAGAAATTTTTTTGGGAAAAAGGTATTTTTGTTTTCCTGTCAAAAGTTAAATAAAACATTGATGCCACTCTCATGTATGTCTACAGATTCAGTGTGTAGGATTTAGTGGCATCTAACAGTAAAGTTGTGGATTGCACCCGACTGAATATCAGTCTATCTGAGCATGTAGGAGAACCCACAATGGCTGTAAAACTTAAAAAAAACACCAAAGGTCTTCTCTAAAGCCAATGTTTGGTTTGTCCATTCTAAGCTACTGTAGAAACATGGCGATGCACCATGAATGTTCTTCAACTTCCTGCTCCTAGTGTATGTATAAAGGGCTCATTTTAAAGGTAACACAACACAGGGATTTAAGCTGATGATATACTTATGACACACTATTTATGGGCATTATTTCCATTTCTACCATATTCAGAAAAATAGATCCAGCTTTAATTATCTATTGGTAACAGCCTAATAATGGATAAATTAAAATTAAAAAATGAAAAAAGTGTTGCTTCCTACATTATACCAAACATGCTCTTTTTGTAAACCAAAGCTTTAACTGCACAGTAACATACTGCATATTCTTTGACAGCACAGCATGGAAAATGAGGCTAAGGAAAAAATTAAACATACTGAATATTATCAAATATCAGAAAACATCTATTTGTGGGAAAAACTTCACCTGCTATGATCGAATTCTTCACAACTGATAAATTTAATTTCTATCATCTCTATTTAGAACCACTAATCAGACTCAGTAGTTGTTCTCTTACGTCAATCACAAACTCCAAAACAGACCAATTTTAGCTCCCATTCCATGAAAGTGGTTAAAGAGTAGATTTTTCCTTAAACACAAATACAGTGACACCCAAATTGCCTCACAGTATGAAAAAAGTACAACTTTCCACTTCTTTCTTAGCTCGAAATGGTTCCTGCCAGAAACAACATCTGCAGGAGGAACCAAGACAACCTTTTCAACATTCGAGAGAAACAGGAAAAAGAGGGAACAAGTAATGACAGCAAGGCTGTTCTGTGGGTGTGTTTGTGTATTTTTTTTAAGAAAACGGCCGTGTGAATGTTTCTTTCATTATGTCAACTTTTTGTCCTTTTTGAAAGCCACAGAGGAGGACACACACACACACACACACACACTCCAATGTTCAGTGAGTGCTCTGCTCTGAGTTCTGCTGGTCGACCAAAACAAGGATAAACCTGCTAAAACACATACACTCATACACAGAGATGACACACACTTGTTCAGAGCTGAGGAGCTAATCATATAATGACAGAGCAGAGAACGACTGACTGAGTCTGACTCAGCTAGAAACCATCAGACCAGTTCCAGTTCTGACACGGCCTCAGCTAAGACTTTTCCAGGCTCGGCTTCTCCTCACTGTCGGAAAGAATTTCAGCAACTCAACACTTGCACTTAAGAAAACTGAGCTAATTCCTCTCACACACCAACAGCATCAGTCTGTTGACTTGCAGTGGATGCAGTGTAATGCTTCACTCCCCTTCTGGCATTAACATGAATTTATCCAGTGCACACATCAACTTGAATGCATACCTGACTTGGAGTGTCAATATATCTGCAGGATGGGCCGGCTAACGCAATGGTAAGAACTTAATGGACAGCATTTATAAAACACCTCTCTAGGGTTAGCAACCCCTCAAAGCACTTTACAACACAAGTCAGCATTCACACACATTCATACACTGGAGGCTACCATGCAAGGTGCCACCTGCCTTACGCAAACACACACTCACCAACGGAACAATCATGTGGGTCAATTAAGAGTCCTGTATCCTGCCCATGGGTGCGTCATCATGCAGCCTGCAGACTGGAGGAAACGGGGATTGAACTACCAACCTTCTGACGAGGTTACAACCTGCTAAATCTCCTGAGAGCAGTTATCACAGCTCGCATGACATAAGATTAAAGTACATTTCAAAAGGTAGATGCTTCGATCAAAAATGACTTGAACTTCTTTCCCAAATGGACACATTAGTAGAATACTTAAAGAATACTTGATCACATCGAGCTGCATGTAGATTGCAAAGAGAAGGGCATCAAACCATCAACCTCCAGGTTATAAATGCCTGGTTCCAGACTTCTGAGCTGCTGCCCATTCAAAGAGGTCTAGCGTGGCTTATACTTACAACTGCTGTCTCTATTAGAAAAACATTTTAATTAGAACTTTAAAGGTAAAAAAAGAGAGAGAAATTCTGTCTGTCCATAACTTAAACCTGCTCCAAGATTAAGATTCTTCCATGCAACTTCTGCTATGCATCAGCTCTACTGTCATCAAGGAAACAAAAATAGTAAAATCTAAAACTATGTAAGCATGATCCTGGTCTGCTGGAGATGCTGGAAATATCTGGACATGAGGCAAGAGTGTCAGGCCTGTATACTACAGCCAGCGTACCACAAGAGGAAGAAACGTACACTGAACCAAAACACAGTGGGAATGCATCACATCTGTTTTTTTGAGCAGAGCTGAGGAGTTTTGGAGGCAAGCTGTTCCTTGCTGAAAGACAACGACACAGTAATTGCTGAGGTAGGCGAGCATTTCCTCTATCACCATCCATCCCCGCATTTTTCCACGCCAGGCCGAGGATTCGAGCTGGCACGCTCCCAGTCACAAGCCAACCACACTCGACTCTTGCGCAACTTCCTTCAAATAACAATTCAATTATGTAAATGAATATCTCAGCGGGCCGAAATACAGATGTTGTAGCGAGTGGTGTGAGTCTGAACCATCACCTCTGTCGCAGCTTGGCGGCGCTTCTCTCCTCCTCACGGTCAGCAGAGGGACCTTCACAGTCTAAATTCGCATCCACAGTGATCTGATTCACACTGAGACAAAAGTCAGCAGGCGGAGAGAGGACTCACATACTTTCCATCTCCACTGGAGAGCTGTCTGGATTTAGGAGGTAGCTGTGGTTTTGTCTGGACCCGATACACGTGCTAGCCTACGTGTTTTGTTTTTTTTTTTCATATATGAAAGAGTCAGCACAGGAAAAACAGTGGCTGTTCCAGGCGTACTCCAAGTCATAACATTAACACACACACATCCAACCACACACACACACACAAACACACACATACACACAGGTTCATTGCCTGTTCTTCTACTTTTCTGTTACTATGAGCAATGGAAAACGGAGAAACCTACAGTTTCAACAGCTTCTTCAAGTCAACGCACACCCACACACACACACACACACACACACACACACACACACACACACACACTCACTACTTACTGTGTCAACAGTTACTTCAAACCAGGCCGGCCAACCAACCGACAAACCTCAAACACACTCTCACTTTGTTTCGCCCTCTCATTTATATACACACTCACTGCTCAACACATACACACACATACGTACACACACCAAACACACAAACTTCAGGATAATTCTTCTTCAAACATCAGTGACACACATTATGTGGTGGAGCTCAGTATGTTTGTTTCTGTGATGCATTCACTACAATGCAGGGCTGGGCGATCAAATTTAATTTCAATGACTATTCTGGCCTCCAACCATTCAAAGGACAACATGATTATTGTTCCACGTTTGTTTCACAATGATGTGCACTTCTTGTAATGTGCTATAAACGAAGTGCATCTCTTTCCTTTACAGTGGTGTGTTTTCCCCCCACTATAATAGCACTGGAGCTTGAAACCACCAAAATGGATGAAAATCACCTTTGCAGAAATCCCATTTTACATACCAAATTAAAAACAACAACATCATCATAAATTAAACTACAAATCTCATATCCGGACTGTATGCCAAAGTCATGGTGACATTTACCTTTGGCCTTTGGCTATCAAAATGTAATCAGTTCATCTCTGAATATTGTGGATATTGGAGGTGAGGCGGATTTAGATTTAAGAGACTGGTACCTACTGTATGTTCAGGCATAAAGACTGATGGACAGACGGACAATCCATAAAAATAAAGCCTATGGCCACAGCTGTCGCCAGTGGGAGGGATTATTAATATTAATATCTGCACTAGTTGTAAGGAACTCCAGTGTTAAAAAAAAATCTTTTTCAAGTTTAATAAGTGCATGACATTTCTAAAGTCAGTTAGTAATCGTGTTTAATACTAGGGATCTTAATATTTACCAGAAATATATGTGATTGTGAATTTTTTTTTTACCATTACTAAGCATTATTTATGATGCAAAAGTAGGTGTTCAAGAGGATATCTCTGCTTGATTTGAATAAATCCATAAATGTCACAAAAGAGATATTGGGTTTTGAAAACAGACAGACAGAAAACTTTTATGCTGTCAGTCACTGCTGTCCCCGGCATGGAGGTCCTAAAAGTTGGTAGTTATTATTACTATTATCATTATCATTGATAGTTATACCAGTAGTTTTAACATTCAAATTCTGAGCTCATGAGTTTTGCCATAACTGAGCAGCTTTACTACAACAGGCTATGAAATAACTAACCATACCTGTGTACTTTTACCAAAGTAAGACTGCGATTCGCTTAAACTAACTCTACTTGTAATGGATTATTGTGGTTTTTCTATCTTTACTTTTACTACTTTTGAGTGTATATATTTTAACTTGGTGTAAATTACATCTTAATTATGTTTAATTGGGAGCCAAATCAAATCAAATCCATATTTCAATTGGACTAGAGAGTTTTCTTTTTAAAGGAGAATGTTCATTGAAAGTAATAGTATATAGAAATGTGATATAGAGTGTATAAAAACAATAGGAACAGAGGCAGCCTCCATTGAGCACAGTGAAAATGACAGTCCTGATTCCCAGCTGCACAGCCTGCCCCTGGATCTCCATGAGGGCCAAGGTACATAGACACAGAGAGACAAAGAGAGGGAGGAAAGGAGAGAAAAAAGTGCCTTGGCAAGAGCAGTGCAGCTGAGAAAAAAAAAAAACACGAAAGGGAAAAATAAAATAATAGAAAAAAAAAACAGAGAAGAAGAAATGAGATTAAATTTTCCAAGAACGAGGGCTGTGCAGTACCACAGCAAAAGAAGCCAGATAGACTCGACATCTGTCTGGAATTAAAGAGAGACAGAGACAGACGGTGCTGCTGTTGGTTGAAAACTGTATATGACCTTCATTGTTTCTTCAAGCTGGAAATGAGGAGAGTCTGTACAAGTCCTGTCCTGAGCTCTGTGGCAACAGATCCACACTGAGTACTAAAAGACGGTAAAAATATCAAGGAAAAACTATATGTTTCTCAATGCAAGAATCAGCTGTCAAATATCTTTTCTGAACTGGCTCGCTCTTAAAAATTGGACTGTACCAGGTTATTATTTTTTATGATGTGGAATGTGTCCTGTGCTTCCACCATTTAACATCATGAAATATCAAAAGGTATCAGTTTTTAATATTGCAACAGATTTGTTGACTTGTTAATGCACTTTTGAATGATATTTTCTTTCAGTTCTTTATTTAGCTTAAAATTTGTCTGCTTTTGACAAAAGTTCATACACAACAGCTGCAACATTTATCATTTAGGAAGTTTGTCACCTTTTTTTAAAATAAAAAACAAGTCTTACAGAAAAACAAGTTTATAATTCTGAAAGAAAAACACTGAATGTTTTACTGTTTTAGTGTCTGGACCAAACGGTTTGTTTGTCTTTTGATCAGTTTGCCTGGAGACTGTGCTTGAGCTGCTCGTACGAACAGCTGACTTGATTTTTCGTAGTGACGACTGTGGTCACGACTGTGAAACATAATAGTGCGTTGTCCCAGATTTCCTTCGTCTCCGACCACGTCACTATGAGAGGAATGTCCTGCAGACACCAGCTTTCCAACTGGCATCCCTGACCTTTGAACCTTGAGGGGTCCGGAAGGGTTTCCCAAGAGCACACACTGTAAAAATAGCATCATAGAACCACTGAAATCCTATGAAACGTCCAAGTTTTATGAAAATGTCCAAATATTTTAATGTGCTATACACCGAACACACCATCTGGCCCTTTGTGTGTTCTGCTGTTTGTCCTTGGAAGCATTGTGTTTAGTTTACAGAGCAGTTTAACTGAGGGGAAACTGAAGAAACTTGAGAACTGTTACCTCATCTGGACACTCCATTAATAGTGTGTTTGTCGTTATGTGACTCCCCAAGATACACACACACACACACACACACACACACAGCCACACACAAATACACACACACACAGGCTGAGTCACTGCATTTAGCTGCCAGTTGCCTGTTTCAATAACAAACAGTAGAAAACCATTTTTTTGTTATCAGTGCGCACACACAAACACACACAGCTCAACTATAATATGAGATATAAGGAAAGACAAGACGCAGATGCATCTCTTTATGCCAAAACTTGAAAATAACACAATCATAACTTGCATCATAGTCCGCCTGAACAGAACAGCAAAGCACAGATAAGTTATATGTTTGAACCAATTTAAGTGACCTTAAAATGTCCTTACTGCCTTTACACAACAACACAATATAATAACACTTCTAACCTTCTTATGCTTTGAACTTAAACATTTTCAAAAATAATAGGTTGCATTTCACTTCATATCTGTACTTAAGTAAGAGCCATTCATGGTGTCCTGATTAAAGTTTTAGTTGATCTGATTCTCTTAAAATGGTAGTTAGTTTTCCTGCATCGGATTTTGGCTTTATTAAAAAAATGAAACACCTAGGATTATGTTCATCTTCCACACAAGCCAGCCTTTAAAATTTAATCCAATATGTAATCTCAAACCTTCTGAAACTAGGTCACTTTTACGACTATAATCCACTAAGGCTGGTCAGCTTGTTCAGCCTAGTGAGACTCCATCAAGGTGCTGTAGTCACCTGTGCCACCTTCACTGAATTAGGGTGTATCTTTTCTGGAAAATGAATTACCATTACCACCTTAACAACACCACTAAAGGGGTGTTTGAGCTGAGTTCTCTCCCCCCACCTGCTGCAGTGGAGTTTATGCTCATTAGTCTGACTCACCTGATGATGCAGACGGTGGACATAAGCCTGCTCTTTCAGTCTGCCACCCCTTCAACTATCGACATGTTGCTGTTTTTGCAAGTGCATCATCGCTGCAACCTGGACTTGACGCCACCAAAGATGACTGTGACTGGTTTAAAGACATATTGACAAAGTCCCCGATAAGAGCATCATAATGTCTGCAGCCAGACTTTTGCCAATGCTGACACAGAACTCTGGGGGCAGGACTGATGCTCCATGGGTTGACTTAACCAGATGGACAAAATGCCAGAGACACCTCTTTTATCATAACACAAAACAACAATAACAATACCACAATCACCATAATGACCAAAAGATCAATGAACCCCTCTCAAGAACAGATTACAACGTTCAATGCAGGATTATTTCCTGTCGCTCTCTTCTACATTCATGTTAACTGATAAACTGTCAACTGAGTGTATTTGTCCAGCAATCTCTACTGGTGATAACAAATCTGTGGGAGGATATGGCAATAATAAATATACTTACTTACATTTAAGTATATACTGCTAAAGTTAGTGTGTAGCCTGGCTCCATCCCAATGCTGTAAAAAGCCACAGCAGCTTCTCTACATTAAGCTAGTTAGCCATGACGCTTCACATCCAGAATGTCTTGCAACTAACTATTACCACTGCACTGAAATAAGCAGATAAGCAGTCTGCATCAATGCCAACCAGACAGTCTGGTCAACGGTCCAACAGAGAGAGCCATGAATGAAGTCCAAACGCTATACACACACACACACACACACGCTCATGCACACACACATACACTCTCACTCACAAACAAACACACATCATCATCTCCAGTTTCCTGCTCTGCTCTTGGTGCTGTTTGATGTGTGAGCATCACTGCAGGTTTAGCATTGACACAGCAAAACAGACTGTACTGTGGACTACTACTACT